>PVLC010020366.1:0-29290 GCA_004027655.1 Graphiurus murinus | reverse complement strand
AAGGGGTGGCTATATGGCATAGTTACAGCCCATGAAATAAAATTACAACTCTAGTAAGTGGAAATTCTGAGAAAGTTATGTTCTCAGTTCAATGAAAGACATTTATTCTTTGCTCACTCCTCTTTCTGTAAGAACACAGATGCAATGTATGGAGAAGCAGAAACCATTATGAGTTCACAAGAATAAGAGCCACAGGCTAAAGGTGGCACATGACAGTGACACCTAGCTTTTTCTCAGGAATCTCAGGGGAAGTTTCCAAAAGATGTAACATCTAAGCTGAGTCTTAAAAGACAAGAGCCGGGCGTAGTGGTGCATGCCTGTAATCCCAGTATTTGAGAGGCAAAGACAGGAGGACCGCAGGTTTGAGGCTAGCCTCAGCAACTTAGTGAAACCCTCAGCAATTCAATGAGACCCTGTTTCAAAATAAAAAATAAAATAGGGCTGGCTGGGGGTATAGCTCAGAGGTAGAATGCCCTGGGTTCAATCCCCAGAACACCCCACATACACATACATACATACACAAGACAGGAATTAATAAGGCAAATGGCATCTGTGTGTGTGTGCTTGGAGGTATGTGAGAGTTGTTTTGTTTCCAGACCACGGAAGTCTAGAGGCAACAGAACATGGCATGCCAGAAAATTCATAGTCATTGAGGGATGGAACAAAAAGGGCAGACTAGAGTGATATGAAAGACAATTCTAGAGAGACCAAAATGCTAATACATAAGCCATGCTAAACTGTCTACAGTTTCTATTTAGGAAAATGGAAAAAATGATGGGTTTTGAATCAATAAGTTAAAACATCACTACCAATATTAGTTAAGTGCCTGTTAGGTACTAGTTCCTATACAAAACCTTATTTAATTCATCTAACAATGTATTAATGATGGACACAAGGCCGATAAAGTAGCATCCTGAAGCAGGTTAATGGCACTGAAGGTAGAGAGAAGACAACAAATTTGAGATATATTTAAGAAATAGAATGAAAAGGCTTTGTGTGTGTTTAAATATAAGATGAAAGTAAATGAGACAAAAGTGCTCAGAGTACTCTTATAATTTATTGTCCAAACTAGTATACTTTTGAGAGTGAAAGGGGCCATTAATGAAAAATTGTGATATATAATTGTGATATATATATATCGTGGTGAATGCCTGTAATCCCAGTACTTGGGACACTAAGACAGGAGAATTTAAAACAATAAAAGGAACTGAGATGTTGCTTGGAGGTAGAATGCCCTTGAGTTCAATCCAAAAATATAGTCACTCTAAAGTTGAAAGAGTTTGGAACCACAGGACATTTTCAAGTAGGGAAGAGGAAATGTTTTAAACTACTTGAGATGTAGGCGCTAGTGGCCCATCCCCATTGAAGCCATCCACCTGGCTCCAGGGTATTAGAAGTCTAGAATGCTGGAGAATTCTCAGCAAATATATCTATTTGAGGAGTTAGCAGTACATTGATAGTAAATGAAGGCAACAGAGTAAGAAATATGACTCTCACCAGAATCTTCCATCTGTTCAAACTTCCTGGGGCAAAATAATTATTGAGGATCTCCTACATGCTCCTGTCTCTCCACCTCTTTCATGTATGAAACTCTGAAGCTACAGATCTACGGTGCTGTGAACAAACTACCTTTACATTTTAAAGGTTCTATCAAAACTAGATGGCTATTTCTACCTTCAGTTTGATTCCAAAATTTACAAAGTTTTGGATTTCCCTATGTTAAATTGTTTCCAATGCCCCTTTAATTCCTCATTTTTGAATTCTTAATTTTGATTTCTCTATCAGTCAGCTGAATGGACTTTACCAAGAAATTTTTTTTAGAAATTTATTTTTTATTTTTATTTATTTTTTTGTGGTACTAGGGATTGAACCCAGGGGCATTCTACCTCTGAGCTACACCCCCAGTCCTATTTTTTTATTCTTTATTTTGAAACAAGGTCTCACTAAGTTGCGGAGTACCTCACTAGGTAACTGAGGCTGGCTACAAACCCGGATCCTCTGGTCTCAGCCTCCCAAATGCTGGGATTACAAGCGTGTGCCACCATGCCCGGCTGAAATTTATTTTTAAAAAGAAGAGAAGAGCATGTTTTCTAATTTTTTATTGTGTGTGTGCAACTCAGAATTGAACCTAGGCGCATTCTACCTCTGAGCTATATACTCCTAAGCCTATTTTTTTTATTTTGAAATAGGGTTACACTAAGATACCACACACTGGCCTCAAACCTGCAATCCTTTTGTCTTAGACTCTCAATATGGAGATTACAAATGTGCACCATTGTGCCCAGCTTGTAAGTGTTTGATATTTGAAAATGTCATTTTGTTGCCTTTGCATATGAAAGACAGCTTTAAGGGGATGAGAATATAGTTCAGTATGCATGAGGTCCTGGGTTGAATCCCCAGCACTGGGGGGAAAAAAAAAAAAAAAACCCACACACAGAAAAAGAAGATATCTTTAAATAAAAAATTATTCAAAATTCCATTGTATCACAGAGATGCTGTAAGTTAGCTTTGTTCCACAATGTATAAGATATACCCTCACCTGGGTACCTTTACCATATGCTCTTTTCCCTTTTAATTGAACTAAGTTACCAAGGAGCTCTACGAGGTAACTCTCTTTTCCTTTATATTATCCATAACTGAGCCCTTTTCATGTAGAAAGTGAGACCGTGACTCAGAAAACTTTTCAATTATATCTTTGATCATTACTTCTGCTGTGTTTTTTCATAAAAGATCTGTAATTCATTTGTTGGAATATAGTTTTCCAAACCTATCCTCTTCCTTCCATGCACTGTCCTTTTTTCTACATTCCTAAACAGCATCTCGTGGGCTGTTTATTTCTCACATCACTGGCATACTCTTTCACAGCATCTCCACTCTTCAGAATCTCTAGTGAAGACATTCTGTTACTTTTCACTTCAGCTTTATATTTTCTTAGAGATCATGACTCTTAAGCTTTAAGAATTCTAAGTAGTATTTTTTTTCCTTCAGATTAGGTAATAAATCACTTGATGAAGCAAACTGTTCTTCTATGTCTTACAACTATTTGTTAAGCATCTACAGTATGCCAGGTATCTGCCAGGGGATTCAAAGCAGACAAGTTCTCTGTCCTCATGCAACTAATATAGTAGGAAGGGAGAGAGACACACACAAGGAATAAATAAAATAACCAGTTAGTTTAATAACACAATGAAGGATGTAAGAAAGATGCAGTGATGGAGGACAGAATGAGTAACATTAAGCTCACGTGCAGAGATCCAGCCCCAACGCAAGTTCCCAAAAGGCTAACATCCAGGGGGGCTGTGCCTCATGGGTATTCAGTTTTCCTCATCAGCTCTGATGCTCTGAACAAATGGAGGGCTTCTCTCTTCAACAAAGGATATTGGTAATCTGGCCCAAGCCATCATCAATAGAGATTTCCTTAAGCAAACACTGCCCCAGATTGATAATCTACCATCAGTCCCTACTTGTTCCTAACTACTTTATTTCTGAGAGAGTCAGTTCCCAAATTGGTTGCAAAATATGTATAGTTAAAGCTCTCTCATCGATGTGGTCAAGGCTGGCAATATATATGTTTAATGAAAGAGTTAAAGCTGACCCGGAAATAAAAGTTAAAGTAGGACATCATGTATTATTCTTAACCCTTTGCCATAAAAGGTACAAATGTGTATCATAATACAATTTACAAAGAACAAAGTCTTTGCTTTGACTGTGGGATCACTAACTGGAGTTTTGTGTTATATTTTTTATATAACCAAACACCAGAAAAAAAAAATCATTTGTGATTTTAAGCTTAGGTTTTTTCTACAAGTTCAGCAGGAAGTTAAATTTGCAAATACTACACAATCTGAATACAGGTTGCTTCTATATTTTTTTTACTTCTTCCTAAATCCTTTGTAGTCATCTCACTAATATTTATCAGTGACTCACCGTTATTGAATCTCTCTAAAGAACTTATTAAAAAAGGATACTTTTATATAAATCATCAGTTAAATAAAAATTAATCAAGTTATGCAAGAAAAATAACAATAAAAACCTGGTTTAGGAATAAGTAACAGACTCAGATAATCTTTCAACTGAAAGACCAGAGGAGAGAAATGGACTGGCCTTGTAGCTCTTAGCCTATTAGCTACAAGACTGGAGTACCAAAGGTACAGAAAAAGAATAGAGAGTATTAGTTCATCTAGTTGGCCAATTTAATGGAGATTAGATCATAGAAACTTAAGAAGGGAGGGTAAAAAAAAATCTTAACAGCCTCAAAAAGCAGCACCTTCCTGCAGAAAAATATTTGTCCACTTTTCTAGTTGATATAGTACCGAAATTTCAAAGCCTATGGACATTACAAAAACAAATTAATCTCCATACTTGATTCTAGACAATTGTATGCTGCTTTTATTTCAAACTATTTACCACTAGTTAGCAAGTAATTGCATTTTTAAGTCCAGTTCTATCAGCTTGGTGGTGTGTGTATATCTTAGATTGTGGCAATAGGCTGACTGTTAGACCAAGGTTTTGGTGTTCTCATGATTGTTCATCCTCTATGTTTCCACATAAGCTTTACTGGGAAATTGAGTTAGTTTCAGGGTTCCTAGTCAGTATCATGTAAAATGAACTGTCAACTTTTAAAAAACATAGTTTGTGTCATTTCATATATGTCAATATGAGGCTGAAACAGCATTTCAAATATGAATGCTCATTGTTCCTGATGTCATAAAATATACAGAAATGAAAAGGGTGGAGAGAACATTGTGGGAAAGGTAGAGTCTCTCCCGCTCCGATTCATCCTCCAAAGAACTTTGTATTTCCCTGAAAAATTAGGCAAAATGCAAAACTGTATTGAGGTTAATAATGGCACACTGGGTAAGATTATCTTATATTACTACGCAGATATGATTATTCCAAAACCACATCAAAACACTAGTCAATATAAAGAACTTTTAACATATAATTAACTAACTTATCATGATGATGGTACTTTCAGCTCCCTTAGAAACTTTTTTGTTATTTACATAATATGTTCCATTCAGTCTTTCTCTTTTTTTATTTTTATTTTTAGTGGCAGTAGAGATTGAACCCAATGGCCAGGGCTGCTCTACCACTGAGCTTCATATGCCCAGCCCTTTTTTACTTTGAGACAGGGTCTTGCTAAGTTGCCCAGGGATGGCCTCAAACTTACACTCCTCCTGCCTCAGCCTCCCAAGTTGCAGGGATCATGAGTATGTGCCACTGTGCCCAGCTGCTCTATTACAGAAAGGATCCTTTCGGAACGTAACAGATTACAGAGAGAATGAAACATGTTTCTAGATAATGAGAGAACTAGTCAAATTATATTTTTAAAAAGTTGAAGTTAACCTGGGTAAAGCAGCACACACATCTGTGATCCCAGTACTTGGGCAGCTGAGAAAGGAGGATCACAGGTTCAAGGACAGCCTTGGCAACTTACTGAGATCCTATTTCAAAATAAATAATAAAATAAAAAGACTGGGGTTGTAGCTCAGAGGTAGACCACCTCTGAGTTCAATTCCTAGTACTAAGGAAAAAAAAAGTCAAAATAAACAAAATGTAATACAGATGGAATATAAGTAAAAAATACACACCTTTTACAAGCAATTTAAGAAAAAAATCTCAGAGAAGAATTTATGAACTCATCCCTTGAACTCAATATAAATTCATAAACATACTATGCCATTAATGCTAAGAGAGAACTAGACTAGATTAACACCCTTTTAATGTTTTTAAGAGTTTCCAGCACTTTCAGTTATTAATTTGCCCATTAAAGGAAACCTTTAAAGCAAGTTTTAAAAGGTAAGGATTTTCTGCTGTTTTCAGAATAACAGAATCTGTGGAGGTCTAGAATGATAAATCCAAGTTAAAACTTAATCTTCCTGACTTATGACTTATTTTTCTGCTAACCAATGTGAAGACATTTCCCGACTAGTTTTCTAGTATAAGATTTAAGTGTAAACTATAATTATACATGCACAATAAGCACAATTTTTATTTTTATTTTTTGTATTTTTATTTTTATTTTTTTTGTGGTACTGGGGATTGAACTCAGGGGCATTCTACCCTTGAGCTATACCCCCAGCCCTATTTTTTTATTCTTTATTTTTAAACCGAGTCTTACTAAGTTGCGGAGTGCCTCACTAGGTAGCTGAGGCTGGCCGCGAACCCGGATCCTCCGGTCTCAGCCTCCCAAATGCTGGGATTACAAGCGTGCGCCACCACGCCCGGCAGCACAATTTTTATACTAATTATTACTGCTAACACTTTACCATCTCCCCATAGTGAAGCACTATGCAAGCTCCTCCTAGATATTTACAGCTCCCTTCATCAAACTCATCTCTCAGACTAGAGCTACCTTGGTTCAAATTATCGAATCTCAGTTCCATCTTTATTCTACAAATGCTTCTACCAAATCCATTATAACAAATAAAGCTGCCAGAATCTTAGTAGTTAGAATTCTCTTTTCCTGCAAATTCCATTTCCAAACAACAAAAATAAAGTCATGAACTTGGTTTCTTCATATAAAACATACATTTAGACAATTGGTATATTGTAGAAACTTTCTCAGATACATCCTTTCTTGTCATACAAATATACTGATGACATGATAACACATGAAAAAAAAAATCTAGTACCTTGAATCTGATAATACCAGAAGTAACTATTAACAATAACAACATTAAAAAAATGTTAAAATGCAGAATCAGGTAAATACTTTGTCTCAACAATAATAACAAGAGTCTTTTTGTAAAAACTGATCTCAGATGAGGTCAATTCATTCAGTTACTTTGGAGTATCTTTTATAGCACTCATTCTAAAGAACCTGCAAAATGCAATATTGGTGGTGTTACTGCTGTAAGAATGCATTGATGCTTAGATGAAACTTTTTAAGATTCCTGAGTATAAAACTCTAAAATCCCAAGTACTTATATAAATTCAAAGCTATACTGAATTACCACTTGTTTTTCTGTAGTAATATTAATAAGCTCATTAGGAAGCACTCTAGCATCCAACATACAAATATTGGATTTTGAAAGAACTACTGGGGAGAAGATATACCAAGATACCTTATTTTCACATACATTATGAGCCATGTAATATGTATCTGGTATCTAAAGCTTAATAGTCTCTTTAGTCCGTAATTAAATGTATTCAACAAAACTTTATTTGAATTCTTACTATGTTGAATTCAATATCACAGGTGTAGTGATGAAAATAAATGAAAGAAATAGTCCTACCCTCAAAGAGTTTACAATCTAGTGAAATTAACCTATACAGAAATAAGCCATATGAGAGAGATATTTTAGGTAAAAATTTGAAGCCAACATCACAATGAAATGAGACTTCGGGAATCATGGAAGGAGGGTGAGTTTATTTTGAACATGGGTGGTATGTCAATCATGGCCACCAGTAGATCAACTGTGGTAGACAGTCTCTAAAGATGCCTACCAGCATTCCCTTTGCTTCTTACATATCCTCCTCACATCAAGAAATAGAAGATAATTCCCCTCCCCTTGAATCTTAGCTAACCTTCATGACTTTCTTGACCAACAGAAGGAATGGAAGTAACTTCTAAGGATTTTCAAAGTGAGGTCCTAAGAAGTCTCAAAGTTTCTACCTAGAAAACTCCTAGGTTTCTCACTTTTGAGACTCTCATTCTTGAGACACTCTCCCTTAGAAACAGCCAAGTTAGAAAAGCCAAGTCATATGGAGAGGCCATATGAGCACACTGGTGGTTGAAAGCTCCAATAAAACCCTTAGCCAGCAGGTAACAGCTATCTCCAGCAATGTGAGTCCTCTGCCTTTTGGGAACTCTAGTCCCAATCTTCAATTGACTAAAATGGTACTAGAGACTCCAAGCAAGAACTGGCCAGCAGTGCTACAGAACCATACATACACAATAGACTGTACTTAGAAAATTAAGTTTTAGGGTAGTTACGAAATATACTACTAAAATCTTTTACTATCAGGTCCTTCCCACTTTCTTAAGTAGATGGTAAGTCCCTGGAAAATGTTGAGATAAATAACTTCCTCAGAGTTCTGCTTTTGAGTATATTCCTCTGATAATTCCATGTAATAATCAGGGACATAGAGAAATGAAAGACAAAAGGACAGGAAGCCACTACAATAATTCAAGCAAAATATGGCAGCTCAGAACCAGAGAGTAATAAGAAAAGAAGATGAATGTCAGAGATGTGTAGAGTTAAAAATCCAGCAACTCTCCAATTGGTTAAACTTAAGAAATAATAAAAGGGAGAGGAAAAAGTGAGTTTTAGGGCTTCAGAAAAGACATGACTAAAAAGAGAGTAATTCTATTAACAAAGACTAGGATCCAAAAGGAAAGCATGTATGGAGAAAACCAGAGGAAATTAAGTTAGAAGCACAGGAAGGTAACTGAGACAGAACCATTCAACAAGCAAATAGCAATGGGGGTATGGGGCGCCTTTTCAGAAATTAAATACTTTTTATATCTGGTTGATAACCTGAAGTCACCCAAACTGGGAAAATACTGTCCATTCTGTCTCCACAGTTAAAATATGTTACTAAAAATTAAAAGTACTTAAAGGAAAATTTGTAATAGTAGTTTGCATGAATTACTCTCAAATTGAAAATGTTTACTATAGTTTAAATGTATCACCCAATGCTCACTGACTGGAAACTTCATTCCCGATACAACAGTGTTGGAAGGTGAGACCTTTAATAGGTGATTAGGTCATGGGACCTAGCCCTTAAATGGATTAATACATTATCACACAAGTGAGTGAGGTATCTTCAAAGTAAATTCCTTACAACAGGATGAGTCCAGCCCCCTCTCCCTGCTTCCTCTCTCAAGCAGGTTTTCTTGCCATTCCACCTTCCACCCTGGGAAGACACAGCAAGAAGGCCTTCACACCTTCACCAGATGCAGCCCCTCCATCTTGGACTTTCCAGCCTCTAAAACTACAAGCCAAATAAATTTTTATTCATTATGAATTCCTCAACCTAGTATTCTGTGACAATAGCATAAATAAACTAAGACAAAGTTTCTACTTAAAAAATGAAAATTTTAGATTCATAGAGGTTATCTCAATATAAATTTGATTATATAGTTGGAGGCATTTCACATTATTCCCCTTAAAGGAAAAAGTTCCTTTACAAATTGTCTATCTGTGTGGCTTTCTGGTCTGTGCTATGGCACAGTTTATTCCTGTCCTTCCTGAACAGATGGAATACTTAAAGAAGACTGACTGAATTCACCTGGCGTAAGACCTTTATCTTACAATCAGTTTCCATAGAAAATTATGAATGTAAACAAAACCATCGTTTTACATTTAAAAATCTCTTAAGGCTAGACAAATTATTACCTGTTTGTTCTTGTCTTTACTCTTAATTGTACCTGCTTTTTTTACACACAGAAAAATGAATTTATACAACTTGTGCCTCACATAACCTTGTGAACTAACTCAGGTGCACCGACATGTATTAATGTCACTTTTAGCAGATTATGTGCTACTTTCTAAGTAAAAACTAAATTAGGTTAGATTATAGTTATAATTAATGTTGCCAACAGCATGATCAAACTCATTTACATGTATTATTTAAATTCTGTGGGTTTATATCAGTATTTATCAACATTTTTTTACATTATCGTCTTCATAAAGATTCTTTTTAGACATTTATTTCCTAATCATCACTCCAATACAATCTTAATAACATATATAAACTGTTTCTGTTATATAATGTATTTATGTCTTATATTAAAAGGAATAATATATTTTTCAAATCCTCCAAGAATCAATTTTCACCCTCTTGGGAAGGATGTCTTCTTTACTGTGAACACATGTTTTCTTTACCTTAATAATGTTACCCTAGTAGGAACTATGCTTATAATTAAAATAAAGCTAAACCCTAGAGCATTATAGAAGACTTAATGAATTTAAAGACTGAGAATGACATTTAACATGTAGTACCTGCTAAATAAAACCATCAAATTCTTCTATTTTAAAGGCCACTATCATTATTCTTCAATGATTTTACTGAAAGATCAATAACTAAAGTAATTTGTGACTACAAGCAAACTATAGATCTTAAAATAAAAATAAATAATTCTATTCAAGAAGCTCTCAAGTACAAAAGGAAAAACATGTATAAATAAGATTCCAACAATCAGAAGAATTCCAAATTTACCTAACTATGGAAATGTTAGCACTAGCATTTGATAGAAAAATACTGTGAAGGAAGAGAGAGCAGAAGAGTAGAGGAAGGGGACAAGGAAAATAGAAGGGAGAGGAAAGAGGAGGCACAGGGGAACAAAGTTGATCAAGTAATGTGACATGCGTATGAGAATATATTACAATGAATGCCACTAAGATGTATGATTATAATGCACCAATAAGAATAAGTTTAAAAGTGCCATAAAATAATAGTAACATGAATACAAACTTGTAGTAACTTAAATATAAATGTCTTAACAAGAAATATCAGAAAGTAATCATTTTACTAATGGCCTCGAAAACTCATTTATCTCTCCTTAAAACATGGTAATATTATGGTTCAAAAATTTGTTTCTCCATTATTATTATTATTATTATTATTATTATCATCATTATCATTTTTTTGTGAGTGTGGTACTGAGGATTGAACCCAGAGGGGCATTCTACCTCTGAGCTACACCCCCAGTCCTATTTTTTCTTTATTTTTGAAACAGGGTTTCACTAAGTTGTGAAGAGCCTCACTAAGTAGCTGAGGCTAGCCACAGCTTCTCTGGTCTCAGCTTCCCAAGTACTAGGATTACAAGTGTACACCCCCACATCCGCTTTCTCCTTTATTATTATACATATATTTTTTCCTCTAGCCTAAGTAAGGTATCGATTATTGCTGGCTAAGGCTGGAATATTGAAGGAAAGAAAGCAAAGGAAATATATATTTTCCTTTGCCCCATTATGGGCCTAGCCCTTCTTATCCCAGCCACCCTAACATGCTTCCAGAGGGGGTCTAAGAGGTAGGGATGAGGCATAAATCACTTGCAGTAAACATTTGGTTTGTTTTGGTTTTGATGGTGTTAGGGAATTGAATCCAGGGACATTCTACCTCCAAACTATATCCCCAGTCCATTTTTATTTATTTATTTTTTTTCTTTTTGCTGACAGACTCACCTATGTTGCTGAGGCTAGCCTCAAATCTGCAATCCTTCTGCTTCAGTCTCCTGAAATCTGGGATTACAGGCTTCCCCTATCATGCCTGGCACACTTGTTATTATAATTAGAAAATCAAAGATCTTCCTCATCAAAATATGAAATAGAAGAAAAAAATTAACAGGAAGATTATGCCTAAAGCCAAATAGGTTACTGATACCACAGTTTATTGGGGATATATTAAGCATAGGAATATAACCTCAACTGTATTGAAATATACTTTTAAAATAAAATATTTTATAAATTTATAATTGCTATTTCTTTCAGTCATTATCTTTTCATCCTAACTATTACCTTGAGATCCGAAAGCTTCTAAGATAAATGAGGCTGGGTGTGGTGGCACATGCTTGTAATCTCAGGAGGCTGAGACAGGGGGATCACAGGTTCATAGCCAGCTTCAGCTACTCAGTGAGGTCCCCTGCAACTTAGTGAGACTCTTTCAAAATAAAGAATGAAAAATGGGCTGGGCGTGTAGCCTGGAGGTAGAATGCCACTGGGGTTCAATCCTCAGTACTGCAAAAAGAAAAAGATAAATGAGGAATAAATGAGGACAGAGATACAACAGTGGAAAGGGGATGGGGGAAAGGAGAGGAATAGGAAGACTGACAAAGGAAAAGCAAATACTGTTACGTTCATATGTGAAAGCATAGGTATCAATCTCACTAACAATCACTGTGAGGGAGGTGGGGGAAAAGGTGGGATACAGAAGGAAACAGGTCAAGTGATGTGTACATAGATGAATGTACCACGCTGAGTCTCGCTAGGATGTATAATTAAAATGTACAAATAAAATTACTTTTAAAAGGCTTCAGGAACATCACTGATATTAAAGTAACTTTTCTTATTCTAAGGTATAAGCTATATGTCTTAAGTTTCTAATTATTGAAAAAATTTAGACAACTAAGGCATTAGTTTTTGTTTAGCCAAAAATCTCAACTTTACTAGTGGTTGCAAATTTTCTCTAATACTTCAATTCCGTTTATTTTAAACTTTTAATGGAGTAAATTTAGTTAAAATGAGTTTTTGTTTGTTTAATTTTTTTTATGGGGTCTTGATAAGTTGCTAAGGCTGACTTCAAATCTGTGATTCTGTCTCAGCCTGCCAAGTACTGGGTTGACAGGGGTGCGCCACCATGCCCAGCATGAGCTACTCTTTAGAATTATTCTTTTTAAGCCAGGCATAGTGGCGCATGCTTATAATCCCAGTACTTGGGAGACTGAGACAGGAGGAACGCGGGTTCGTGGTCAGCCTCAGCTACTTAGTGAGGCCCTCCGCAAATTAGTGAGACCTTGTTGCAAAATAAAGAATAAAAAAATAGGACTAGGAGTGTAGCTCAGGTAGAACGCCCCTGGGTTCAATCCCTAGTAAAAAGAAAAAAAAGTTATTCCTTGACCCTTTAATTTGTAATAAGTGACACCAAATTTCTCAACTGAGACAGTAAAAAGCACTACAAAACACTGATTACAAAACACTGTGTGTCTGGGTCCACAGGTAATGACTGATTAATACTTGATCATTAAGAACAGATACTATGATAGTTAAAGAATTACCAATAAAACATTAGAACACACTTCCATATAAATCAAAGGTAGCTACTAATTAAATGCCCAAGTTTTGGGTTAAGCCTAAGTCAAAAGTATTAAAACTAAAACAAAATAATCTAACCAGCAAAACGAAAATATTCTAGTGAACAATTTATAGAAAGAAACTTGACAGGAGGATTGATGAAAACCAGGAAACCACATGAAAGGTTGTTTTTTTTTTTTTTTTTGTAGTACTGGAGAATTTTTTAATGATGATAATTATAATTTTATTAGTTGTATCAACAATAATAGCTATTTTCTTTTGATCATATCCTATGTTCCAAGCATGATTCTAAGTGATTTACATAATTCCCTCTTTTATTTACTTATTTTTTTCACCCAAGCAACATTCTACCTCCGAGCTAAACCCCCAGCCCTATTTTATTCTTTATTTTGAAACAGGGTCTCACTAAGTTGCGGAGGACCTCAATACGTAGCTGAGGCTGGCCTCGAACATGCGATCCTCCTGTGTTAGTCTCCCAAGTACTGGGATTACAAGCGTGCACCACCACACCTGGCTACTCACATGAAAGTTTAATTGAGAAAGTATATAATCTAAAAGTAATCGATATTACAAAGATTCAGAATTTTTTTTTTTTTTTCGGTACTGGGGATTGAATCTGGGGGCATTCTACCTCTGAGTTACACCTTCAGTCCTGTTTTTATTCTTTATTTTTGAAACAGGGTCTCACTAAGTTGAAGAGAGACTCACTAAGTAGTAGCTGAGGCTGGCTGTGAAGCCAGATCCTGTAGTCTCAGCCTCCCAAATACTGGGATTACAAGAGTGTACCACCATGCCTGGCTCAGAATTTTTTATAAGTTATATTTTTTCATCCCATACCTTATATTTATGAAAAATATTGTAATAGTTTATTCAGCAATCAATACACCCACCTCTGTGTTAGCTATTAACATTGAACATAAAGAGTCAAAGAAAAAAATTTTTTAAATTACTTAACTGATTAAATATTGGCTCAAAATATATGCTGACCATGAAAACCAGAAAAGTTAAGCCAAAAAAGTGGTAAAAGTTTATTAGAAATTACAAATTTACCTTGGGTCTTTTTGACTCAGATGTATTATATTTTTTTGTGGCAGAGAATCATAAGATTTTTGTTTCGAATCCTAAAAAAAAAAAAATGAAGAATCATTTTTTATTTACTTTTAAAACTTGTTTCAAAAACAGCTATGCAAGAGTACTTTGCAAACATCTTGAAAGTATACAATAGGAAACAAGAATCCTCTTTCTAGCTATGTAAGGTATATCAAAATTCAAAGCAAACAATACTTGTGTATACGTGTGTTATGTCTAGACTTCAAAGCACAATATATTTTAGAATCCATAACAGAGTTCTCTGTTAGGAACCAAATAAATCAGAATTCTAAAGAAAATTCTGTAAAAGACTTTACTACTTTACTTTTGTATGATGTGTTTCAGATACTGTATGTCTATTTCTTGTACTTTTTACTTTAACATGAAAATATGTTATCATTATTTTATTATAAGATCAGTCTATGAAACTACTGAAGCTGGATCTCTGATTTCAGGCATGTAAATATAAGTTACATATAAAATTCTAAAGCACAACATTTATGTTAGATTCTAATGATAAATAAGTTACAATATTAAAATATCTGATGCTGGACACATGCCTGTAATACCAGCTGCTTGGGAGGCTGAGGCAAGAGGATTCCAAGTTTGAGGCCAGTCCCAGCAACTTAGTGAGATCCTGTCTCAAAGTAAAATAAAAAGGGCTGAGGATAGAGCTCAGTGGTAGAGTGCTAGCCTACTATACACAAGGCCCCGTGTTCAATCCCTAATATTGCAAAAATAAATAAAATTAAAATATCTAAGTAGTGTAAAAAGGGTTATAATCAACCACTTTTCTCAATTCTTTTCTTGCTGCAGAATGGCATGTTCTACCTTCTAGACAGAATAACAGGTCTGGCCCTAACAGCAGCACCAGGCAAAGCAGAAATTACCATTCAATTTTACAAATGCAAGCAACCTTTTCAAGGGCCTTACAGTTAGAGCTGGAGCTAGGAGGTAGTCTCTAATTCCTCTAACCCTGCTCAATTGTCACACGTATTTCAGCGCTGCCCATAGCGCTCAATGGACCTCATCCAGAAATCAGAAGATCATTCAAATGCAGGGTTAGCAGGGACAGATGAAGGACTTAAAAAAAGTGAAATATGAAGAGGTTTCTAATTAAAATGAAGCAGAATAACTAATTACAGGGCTCAGCTGCATGACAATATCATTATACTAGTGCTCTATAAGCCTCTATTTTTTACCTTCCTTGAAATTAGCTCATTGTGTTATTTTTCATGTTAAGACTTAGTAAGAATAAAATACATATCAGAAATCAAACAGATACACTTACAAGAATGGATAATTTATAGAACGTGATACAAATTCTTTTAAATAATGTACAACATAATAATTATATTTCAATATATCTTTTCATTCCTTTTTCTGATCCAAGAATCAGACTTTTTTTTTTTTTTTTTTGTACTGGGGATTCTACCCAGGGGCATTCTACCTCTGAGCTATACCACCAGCCCTATTTTATTTCTTTTTTGAAACAGGATCTCACTAATGTGATGAGGGTCTCACTAAACTGGTAAGCCTGGCCTCAAATCTGTGATTCTCCTGTTTCAGCCTCCCGAGTACTGGTATTACAGGTGTGCAGCACCACACACTGCTGGAATCATACATATTTAAGATGACTATAGATGAGATCAACTAACCATCTGTAGGATGGACTCAGAAGAGTAAGACTCGTATGTTTGTTTGTCCTTCAAAATAAGAAGAAATGCAGCATCTCTAATTATCTTTTCCAAAACAATTAATGAATTAAAGAGTCTGTAAAATAAAAAATTTCATTAGTCTCAGAATTTAAACACATGCATACAATATTTTCAGTTTCTTGAAGGAGGCAGAACAAGGGAGTGGGGCAGGAATTGGGGAAGGGTTAAGTGAGAAATGTGTGCCTACATGCCTTTACCAGCTTGTACCTAACAAAGATGTATGATTACAATGCATCAATAAAATATATATATATATTTTTTTTCAGTTTCTTTGTAATTGGTCAAACCATGTGTAAGTACATTCATTTCGTATTCACAAAATGAAACATATAATGAATGTATAAATTGTCTCTGAACTTTTTTTTAACCAGAACTGAGACTTAAAAAAAAAAAAGTAATCAAAAGATATTCCTGATAAGAATTCATTTAAAACAGAAAACATGAAGGAGATACCTGAAATACATTAACTTATTCAAGCACTTATACTTTCTATTTTATCATCCCAAATAACAAATCATCTACCATATGATCACCACTCTAATAGTGACAAGGTAGCTCGTCAAAAAGCAATGATTTGGTCTTTTACTTTAGAAAAAATTTCAACAAAGGTTAAAACAGTGACAAAAGAATATAAGAGATTAACTCTGAGTTCACAAAAAAATTCAATCAGGATACAAACCATTCCCCAGGAATTAATGGTGATATTTTACTGAATTCAGTTTCATGTTCTTGTTCAAGAGAACAAGAAGAGAGAGTTTCACAGATCTGGATAATGAAATTGTCTGCATCCTTGTTACTTTTCTTGGTCTTTGAAATTACTGTCTTCAAATTATATTTTTACATCTGAGGACTAAAAGGGTGTGTGAGAGTCTAGTAATTTAATGATCAGTTCTGACATGTAACCTCAGTACATCATCAGCTATTGCTGAAACACTACATGTTAGAAAAGATCTTCATTAAAGGTCCCTCCACAAAATTCAATCATGCTTCTTTAAGGCTTTATAGACCAGGCATTCTAAAGTAAACTCATAATGGAGAAAACTTCAAAGAAACATTGTAAGTTGTGGTTCAATAAACATCACAATGCTTCTATTATTCTTATACAGCCATCTTACCATTTTCTCCAATACAGAAGGCAACTGTGGACCTATGATTAAAAATATTTTTCTATGATGCAACAACAAAAAAAAGTCTGTAAAAGAATTAGATACAGCTTCCTTTTGTAAAGCATAAAGTTTCCTACAATGATGTAAATTCCCATGATGAATAAGATATTAATTAAACATATTTATATAGTAAATCTATAACTTTAATACTACAACAGTATGGATTGAAGTTCATGCCATCATCCAGTTAAATTTCTCAGTATATCCAAATATTTTCTAATAGTATTAAATATTCTCACCAAACTAAAACACCATATGAATGAATATAGTTCAATCACAGAAATAACCCCCTCAACCTAAATTTGTTTCTAAAAACCTACTATCTTTATTAGGCAGCCTGAACCTGCAGAAAAGTCATGCTTTCCAATAGCTAAAATCAGACATGTATCACAATGCATGAAGAGTCCTAATTACACTGAGCAAAAGCCATGAATCAATGTCTTCATCCCAACAACATCCATGCATCCTTCTAATGAGATGAGCACTAAAAACAATAGCAGACCATTCACCACTTCCTCAGGACATATTAAGCTGTTTTGTTTAAAACAAAACAAAATGAGCCAGGCATGATGGAACATGCCTGTAATCCCAGTACTTGGAGACTGAGACAGGAAGATCACAGGTCCAAGGCCAGCCTCTGCAACTTAATGACATCCTCAGCAATTTAGCAATACTTTTTCAAAATAGAAATAAAACAGTACTGGGGGTATAGCCTGGAGGTAGAATGTCCCTGGGTTCAATCCCCAATAACATAATAAATAAATAAATAAATAAATAAATAAATAAATAAATAAATAAATAAATAAACAAACTAACTAATTAGGGCTGGGGGTTAGTGTGGAGATAGGATGCCCGAAGGTGGTTCAATCCCCAGTAACACACACACACACACACACACACACACACTCTTAATTTACTTGGGTAAAACAAAACTTTAAACGTTTAAGAATTTTATTAATAAGAGATTTCTTAGACTGTCACTCTGTCACATGTACTTATCCTATTAATCTGTATATAGGACAATTCAGGAGAAATCACATAGGAATCAGTTTTGTAGTTCCCTGTCATTGCTTTTGTTTAAACAGATGGTATTATGTCCATCATTCAGTAGTTTGGTCTATGTGTTAGGACCCTCACAACTCACTTGTTGTTCATTTTTTTCCTACCTACATTATTTATAAATAACTTAGGCACAATTGGCAGGATTCTAAAACCTTTCTGTAATTGACTTATCATTTTTTCCCCTTTCACATAAGTCCCATGATCTATTTTGAAGCTGAACATCCATACAATGTTCCAGTCTAATTCATATTTTCATGCCACAATTAGAATCAACCTCCAAACATGCCGTAATGTAATCTTGTTCTCCAGTTTATAATTACATAAACATTCAGTCCAACCGTTGAGAGCATGACTCTCAGGGTCACCTAGGATGACAAGGGAAATGCTAAAAGGGCCCGACTCCCCTTTGACATTGTGGAGCTGTCATACCTGACCTGGGTACCTGCAGACTTCTTTCACAAGACATAAAGAGTAAGCAGGGAAGGATTTATTTTGCTTGGTGTCGCTATTAATAGCAGTCAAATGTAATCTCTAATTCACATACTTGTTTACCAGGACATTTCTGCCAGTGTCTGAATGAACAGTAGTCAACAGTCCATGTACAATACCCGATGATAGCTGCCTCTTTGTTTATAATTCTCTAACTTGTGTTTTGAAATTTCCTCCTTAAAATGTCTATACTAATGGCTTGATAATTGCTTATGACTTTTCAACTGAAGTGTGAAGTACTTGCAAAGCAAATTTACAAATGTCAAGTACAATTCGAGAATCACTATGTCTTTTCTCTAACATGCAATTCTGCATGGGGCTGTTTTTTAAGCTAAAAGCAGTACAAAACATGTTGAGGAACTAATGACAGGCTTCACAGAAAGGTCACGAGCCAGAAAATGTGCTGTAGCAAAATTCAATGACCTGCACCCAAATATCTTAAATATACTGGGCAGCCAGAGTGGGCAAGTAGGCAGTGCAGGAGCATGGCTTCTCCGTGTCCTCTTAGGAGCTCTGCCCTGGTCTGATTTCTATAAGATCTCACTTTTAAACTCTCACAGTCAAGAAGGGAAAAGCCTGTGAAAAGGGAAAGTGAAGGATCTAACCTTGCTTTCAAAAATTCTTTCTGTGGGAGAAATACCAGCATCAGCATCACTAATGAATTTTGCACATTAAGACCAGCTCAACCTCAACAGATAGCATATACTAAGGAAAAGGTATGTGCCACAAGAAAACTAAAATGATATTCAAGATACTACCTTGAATATCATTTTAAAGGACTTGAGTCAGTTAATGAAACCTCAAGAATATCTCTTCCCCCTAACTTCTAGACAATGAGTCAAAATAATATAACTAAAAGTTTAACTTATTACAGTTAAGAGTATCAATGGTGAGTCAATTTTTTAATGTTGACTTTACACCGTATATTTTTCACATACAACAGTAATAATAAAATAATTCATTTTTAAAATCTCTAAAAAAGCACAGTATACTTTTAATGATTTTAAAATACTATCAAAGCGTATCATTGTTTATTAAAAACAAATCTGGAAGAAATAATAATCTAAACTACAGTGAAACAATAGTTAAAATTCCAACTCCAATATAGGAACTCCTCTGCACTGGTCCTAATAAATGGCCATCCAAACTCCTCCAACATGGGACAGATCTCACTATCACACAAAATCTGCTTTTCCACTATTAGAAAGCACTGTTCACTAAGTCTCTGTCATTGCTAGACGAAGTTTGTATTCATTGCTGTGTGTGTGTGTGTGTGTTGCTGGGGACTGAATTCAGGGGCATTCTACCTCCAAGCCACACACCTAGTACTCTTTTATTTTTTATTTAGAAATAGGGTCTCAATAAGTTGCTGAGAGTCTTGCTACATAGCTGAGATCCTCCTGTCTCAACTTCCCAAGAACTGGGATTATAGGAGTGTGCCACCACATACAGATATCTAATTCTTTAATACAGATACAACTGAGTTTCTACTCCCTTAGTTATCTAACAACTCTGTAATGAACTGAAGATGGCTTTGATATCAATATCCAAACCACCTTCTAATTCCCACTCATATTTGTATCACTCATACTGCACACACTTAACTAGGTTTTCTTCTTCTTGGCTATCTTTCTCATCTTATTCTTTTCTATCAAGGTGCCTCTAAAAATAAGTATCCCAAAACAGGATATAAAATAAGCCGGGTGTGGTGGCGCACACTTGTAATCCCAGCATTTGGGAGGCTGAGACCGGAGGATCCAGGTTCGCGGCCAGCCTCAGCTTCCTAGTGAGGCACTCCGCAACTTAGTGAGACTCGGTTTCAAAAATAAAGAATAAAAAATAGGGCTGGGGGTACAGCTCGGAGGTAGAATGCCCCTGAGTTCAATACCCAGTACCGCAAAAAAAAAAACAGGATATAAAATAGGATGGCTTTAAACTGCTATACATAATGAAGTGGGGCACATTATCTCCCTGGATTTTAACTATGATTCATGTGATGCCAAATCCATGATCAAGAAGATAACCCCAATTACCATACTGAACTTAAGAGAAAACACGATCAGCTTTATAATAATGTTTTACTATTCTATTTGAAAAAATCCCCTGTAACAAAAAGTTGGGGCAGCTAAGTTGCTTCAACATATATCTTGAAAAATGCTTTATAAATTGGTGCTCTTTAGTTAGATGCAGTGGTGAACACCTGTAATCCCAGTACTTGGAAGGTTGAGACAGGATTGCACGTTAGAGGCCAGTACAGTAACCTAGCAAGACCCTGTTTTAAAATAAAAGGGCTAGGGATGTAGTTCTGAGGTAGAACACCCCTGGGTTCAATCCCTAGTGCCACCAAAAAATAAAATAAATAAATAGATGCTAGATAGATAGATAGATAGATAGATAGATAGATAGATAGATAGGAGACAAGTGATCTTTTACTGTTGTAACACCCATAAGGAATATCATTACAAATATGTTCTGATATGTACTGACAGTTTCATCTCAAGATACAATCTATGACTCACAATTTCAAAAGATTTTTTAAAGTTTATTTTCTATAATTACATTACCTGGTACCATAGTCCACAACTACCCAATCTTTCGCAGTTCCTGTTATAGCATCATGATGTTGAAATAGCCCCAAATTCCTCCTGGCTTCTGTCAGTGCTGTGAAATGTACTGATGAAAGAAAACTGTTTATCTTCCATCTCTGAACTTCTTTCAGGGCAAAATAGTAAAGAATTTCAGCAGCCCTAATTGCATAAAACAGTCATTAATTTTATTTCAAAAGAAACATTTTTAGCTTATGATTTTAAATATATGACATTGATACTATTTAAATGTGTTTTTTTTTAAAAATCCATAATTACAGTACAATTTATGCAAAAGAAACTAATGATAAAAATTTCTATAAAACCATCAAGATACCTATCTAATGTATTTAAGTTCTCAATTAAAGACCACCATGTTTATTCTGATATTTGGGGTCCTTGTTCTAGTTGTTCTGGGAAGAAACCAGCACCCATTGGCAGCAAAATAGGTTTATTTAATTATAGCACAATGAAAAAATTCTGAATGTAGCAGTAAGAAATGGTTAAAAATCTGTCTTTTGTACTCTCCAAAAGCAGTACAGACAATGGACCACAAACATCACCATAACATTAAAAATAGGAGACAATGGGGAATGTGCAGTCTTGAGAGAAGAGAAAGTGATGGCGGAAAAGCAGCTCAGAGACAAGGGCTACTTCCAGTTTTGAATGGTAGCATACAACAACATGATTTTAAAGAACATTGACTTTAAAGAAAAAACTTTAAGACTAGCTTTGGGCCAAGAATATGGAGCTTATAATTTACACCTTTTATTTTTCACATCAGAAGATGGTTCAAGACAGGTTTCTAAAAGAGTTCTCTTAAAGGAGGCATGGCTTAATGGAGCAAAAAGTGTAAGAATACTTGGTATGCCAAACATGTTAAGGACAATGGAAAGAAAATCAAGGCAGCCTAAAAATGTATCAAGATTCAGGAAAGAGGAGAATTTAAACTGCTTTTTATTATAAAATTTGAGGAATTTCTCTAAACTGTAGAAATAAGTAAAAAACAGTATATAATCTCCACTTGGAGATTCTAACCCTTCCAAAAATCATGGCATGAGAATCAATAGGATTGAATTAAGTAAATTTTCTATTTATGTCCATATACATCCATGGCAAATATTCCTGATTTTGAAAAGGCTATATATAGAATATAGCTATCCCAAAATAATAAACAGTAGATTTTGAAAAAAAAAAATGTTCTTTTTAATTTTTATTTTTAATCCACATGTAACAAATGATGATGAAATATGACTATTTCCAGACAAACTTATTTTCAAATAAGTTAATATATTTGAAAATTCAAAACTGCCATATAGCTTTTCACTTTTTAAAACAGAATTTTCAAAATAGATTCCTAGCAGTAATCACTATGCCGTGAATATGTCCAATAAATTAAAATACAACTCTTTTCCACTAAAAAAATGCTGGGCCAGGAGTGGTAGCTCATGCTTATAATCCCAGCATTTGGGAGGCTGAGACCTGAGGATCCGGGTTCACGGCCAGCCTCAGCTACCTAGTGAGGCACTCCACAACTTAGTGAGACCCTGTTTCAAAATAAAGAATAAAAAATAGGGCTGGGGGTATAGCTCGGAGGTAGAATGCCCCTGAGTTCAATCCCCAGTACTGCAAAAAAAACCACAAAAAACAAAAAACTTAATGCTTAAAAATTTCCAATATAGTGGTCTGAAAGAATCTCTACATTATTTAGTACTCATTTCATTTTATCATAGAAAGTTTAGAATAACATTGCAGATAACTGATCATTCCATGCATAAATTTCTAAAATACATGAAGAGTATATTGTTATAAATATAAGATATATTCCTTTTTTATATCCCAAGTAACAGTTAAAGGTTAGGCAGAACTATACTAAAGCACAATTCTTAAAGAAATTCATGGCTTTTATCTTATTTTTTCTGGTGCTGGGGATTGAACCCAGGGGTTCACTACCTCCCCAGTCTTATTTTCTTTTTATTTGGAAACAGGGTCTAAGTTGCCTAGGTTGGCTTTGAACTTGGGATCCATTTGTCTCAGCCTTCCAATTGTTACAGGTGTGTGCCACAACACCCAGCTGAAATTTATGATTTTTTTTAAAAAAGCTTTTCTAAAATGTAGTCAGAGTCCAATATAAAAGTGAGTAGGTATAATCTATCTTGTCTTGGGAGACTCTGGGGTAATATTACCAAAACAAAAACAAATCTCAAACTCAGTTACTTAGAATTATACTCTCCAATATGGTAGCCACTAGCCATATGGCTACTAACATTAAAATTAAATGAAATTAAGAATGCAGTTTCTCAATCACACTGATCACATTTTAGATACTCAGTGGTCAGGTACAGTCACAGTCAGACTGGTCACATTTCAAGTGCTCAATAGTCATGGCTACCATATCAGCCATTGCAGAATAGACTCTATCACAGCAGAAAGATCTATTGAACAGTGATTAAAAGTTCCACTAGATAGTGTTCTTTTAATGTCTTCACATTTTCTATTGACTAGTCTTACCTTCTCTGAATCAGTTTACTTTTTCAATGAATCTGGCTACCCCATAAATTCTCACCTCTTTCAAATTTTATTCTTCTCAGTGAAAAGTCATACCTATAGAAATGTGTTTCTAGTTAAAGAATTAAGATGGAGCCTCTACATTCTCTCATATATAAAATACTTTAGTTTTAGAGTGTCGTGACTTGCAAGCCCACTCATGCAGTGGCAAAGATCTATTTGCTTCTTTGACACTCATCTATGTTTTCAACAATTTAGCCTGCCAGGCTACTGGCCGGTAGATGCACAGGATGGTATCACTGAATATTAATATGGTATGCAGGTAAATTCATTAGAAAAATACAAAACAGAATTAAACCCCAAGAAAATCTAATTAGAGAAATTGTTTTTTCTTTCCCAAAGAAAAACCCATGTAATAATTTGATTATACTTTGTAGACACATTTCTGATTGCATTAAAAATTTATAATTACATTAAGTACATCAAAACACTTTATAAATGATGGATGTTATGCAAAATTCTACAAAAAGCCTATTATAACATAAAAGAAATAAATAAGAAAATTTAGCTATCTAAAGGTAAGTCTACCTTAAATGAGATTCCATTATTCTATCCATTCGTTTATAAAAGGGTCTGGAGGTAAAGTAGCCACTCCAGTAATGATCATCGCGGTCAGCGTAAGTGAAAAAATCTCCACTTAGAACAGGGAATAGTGATGGCCTGTTCTTGCCGTCAGCTGCATCTGCTTTATCCAGGGCATCAAAATAATCTGATAAAGTTCCAAACTGTATCTAATAAATGTTAAAAAAAAAAAAGTTATACTCCAATTATTCATTTCTACCTTAAAATTGTTACTTCTTAAGCTGAAAAGTTTAATAAACATTTAACTAGTGCTTTCAAGTTAAGTATAATGCTCAGAATTTTTAAAAAAATCAAAAGTAAGGGAAAATACCAATGACTTTTACTTGCATCAAGTCTCAAATTTAACTGAGAGAAAACTTGTACATGTAATCAGTTGGGAAGTTAGGGAGAGCTATTTAAATCTACAAATTGGTGGATACTCAAACTCCTTATGTATCTTCAAAGTTTCAAAGTGATCCAATAGGTATAGCAGCAAAAATAAGACACACATGTTAAGCAAAATGATCTAGAAGTCTGAAATTCCTTACAGCTGTTAGATTATAGCTTCTCCTGACTGCAATACCCCTAGTTTGAGTTCTTACAAGGGAGATACTTTAAGAACAGCAGGTCATTTAAAAAATGAGCTTTCTGCTGGGCATGGTAGTATAAACTTGTAATCCCAGTACTTAGGAGGGTGAGACAGGAGGATTGCAGGTTCGTGGCAACCTCAGCTACTTAGCAAGGCCCTCTGCAACTTAGTAAGAACTTGTTTCAAAACTAAAGAATAAGCTGGACATGGTGGCATACGCTTGTAATCCCAGTACTTGGGAGGCTGAGAAAGGAGGATCACAGGTTCGTGGACAGCCTCAGCAAGTAGTGAGACTCTCATCAACCTAGTGAGACTGTTTCCAAAATAAGAAATAAAATCGGGCTGGGATTGTATCTCAAAGGTAGAATGCCTCTGGGTTCAATCCCCAGTACCACACGCACACTCACAAAAAGAATAAAAATAGGGCTGTGAGTGTAGCTTGAAGGTAGAATGCCCCTGGGTCCAATCCCCAGTACTGCAAAATTAAAAATTATATTAAATTAAAATAAAATAAAAAGTAAACTTTCTCTACAGAGTAAAACATTAAAAATGACAAGACTTGCAAGGTTGACTGCTCAAATGGGTCTTTCTGTTTAAATTACAGTACATAAATCCATTTTTATGAGTCCAAACTATTTTACAAATCAAAGAAACATTATGCCACATATTATAAACACACTAAAAGGTATTCTAATCAAAATACATTATTCTACAGAGAATGTGAAATTTAATATTCAAAAGCTGATTTTATGATATCTTCCTTACATATGAGTGAGACACACACACACACATACTAGTTATTCTGATTCAGCATGGCAATGGCATGGGTTTAAAATCTCTATCACTTATTTCACATGTGGTTTTGAGAATACTACTACATAATGTAATAAGAATGATATTAGTAAAGCATATATAAAATTTTGTTACATCAAAAACTGACGATTACTTCTAAACCTTAACAGTTTTAGTAAACATAAGCAATTTTCACCTATGTTATCTACTCTTATTTTGCCTTCACCAAATACAATGTTATCTTGGGCAAGTTAATCAATTTGTGCCTCAGTTTCTTTATATTATAATGGGAATAATCATAATACCTACCAAAATGTACAGAGGATTAAATAAGTGAAATAAAGTAAAGAACTTTAAAAAATGAATTGGCATGTTATGAGCACTAAATATATACAAGTTCATATTATAATATTATTGTCCACTCAGCATTACTAAGAAGCAGAATATAAGTATGTGTATTTAACATAAAAGAAATGAGGTCACAAATACAAGAAAATAGGACATTAATTTACTATCTAACACATACAGATGAGCTTAGGGATATAGACATGATAATAGTGATGGTAAAAGTATTCCATGATATCATATTTCTGAGCCTCACTTTCCTCATCATAAAGAATTTTATTTACCATAAGAAATTATATTTAGGTAACAAAAATTCTGTTAAGTTTCAAAATTTAGGAATTTATAGCACACTAAAGAGTTGATAATAGCAGTGAAATATACCCTCTTAAAATATTTCAATTAATTACAAGCTAGAATGAAAACTGCTTGGCAACTTCCCAAAGCAATGTTTAGAAGTTTAGACAGTGGTCTAGTGGGCTTTCTCACAAGCTTAACTCATTCTTTAAGTATTGAAAATAATCTTCTACCTGTGCTAGAGCAGTTTCAAAAGTAATTGTTTAAAGTAAAATTTTCTATAAAGTTTCCTAGTAACTCCTAAAGGTAAATAGTTAGGACATCTAAAAACAATGAAATAAAAGTACTTAAATGATTTTCATACTAAAATGCAACCAATTTAATATTAAAAAGAAGACACCGCTATCAGAACAGCACATAGAAAAATATGTAAGTTATTATATAAGTGATAGTGGCAAAAAAAGACTAGCTGTCTTGGCTAGCCCAATGCCAATTTCTTAGCTATCTAAAGTCAATTATTTATTTTTGTATCTCCTGTCATAAAAAAATAACAAATTTACAGTTCCTGTTTAGAAAGGTAACTTCAAATACCCCATGGATATAACTAAGGAAACTATATGGAGAAAGCTACCCAAGAGCAATCAAAGCAGTCAGGACTTAAGGGATAAGAGAGAAAGGAAATATATCCATGTGAATCTACTGAATTTTCATCTTATGCTATGGGTCCAATCTTTGCATAAGTCATTAAGGGCTAACAGAAAGCATGCCCTCGAAGGAGCAACTGATTCAGTACCTAGTCATTACAAAAAAAAACCTCTGTATATGAGGAATTTAAGGAGAATTTCTTAATCTGATAAAAGCAATCTATAAAATTTAATAGGAAACATCATGATTGATGATGAACTATTGAATGTCTTCTCCCTTAAATAAGTATGTCCACTCTTTCATACAGCATTAGCAAAGGTAAGAAAATAGACTAAAAGTTATAAAGCTTTGGATAAGAATATCAAAATATTCCATTATTCATATATATGTCAAGAAGAATCCACAAATAAAGTATTAAAATTAATAAATCTAACAAGGTTACTACTGCATACAAGGTTAAAATGCAAAATCCAACTGTATTATGGTACACAGACTATATATCATGTTCATGATGGCCCACTATGTGTAAAGTTAATTGTACTCAGATTGAACCACAGATTAAAAGTGCAATCACAACCAAAATCCAAACTTTTTATTTTCTGGTACAAATGTAAAAGTTGACCTAAACTTATATAGAACTACAAGGGATTAGAAAGACAAACTATCAGATATTAGGACCTATTATAAAGCTGTAGTAATTAAGACAATGTGAGATTGGTCAAACAAACCAATAATAATGAAGAGAAGATCTAAACACAGATTCTCAAATAAATGGAGTCTCACTCATGATTAACGACAAAGATGATGTTGCGGTGCAATGCAGGAAACTACAGTCTTTTCCCAAAATAGCGCTGTATATCCTTACAGTCAAAAATGAACTTTGTCCTACCCCTACAGGATTCACAGTACTGCATTTCAGATAGACTACAGATCAGCTGTGAGGGTGAGGCAAAGGTTGCAAGAAAAAACATTGCAATTTAGAAATGCCAGAAGGGTTGTAAGATGCAAGTCATGGAGCCAGGCCGGAGGAGAGCACCCACCCTCAACATTGCAATTAACCAGGCCACAGGAGCTGGATTGCCTACACCCCTTAGAGATAGTATCTCACCACCACAAAGGTAAAGCTCAAAATTCTGATGAATTCTCTATCAGAAGAGGAAATATGTTTGTGGGTATATTATTTCTAAATGCATCTTACTGGGGAATGGTTTAGGTTGAGTCTTCTATTTAACTGAATAATTAGATCTTAATTTTATTGTTTTACTATTTATTTGTATGCCCACTAGAACAATTTTTTAAAGGAACTTAAAAAATGACATATGTATAATGTACATAAATCATATCTTCAACCCTAAACCCCTTAGAGATAGTATCTCACCACCACAAAGGTAAAGCTCAAAATTCTGATGAATTCTCCATCAGAAGAGGAAATATGTTTGTGGGTATATTATTTCTAAATGCATCTTACTGGGGAATGGTTTAGGTTGAGTCTTCTATTTAACTGAATAATTAGATCTTAATTTTATTGTTTTACTATTTCTTTATTTGTATGCCCACTCGAACAATTTTTTAAAGGAACTTAAAAAATGACATATGTATAATGTACATAAATCATATCTTCAACCCTAAACCCTATGTAACCACCATCCAGAACAAGGCTGAGATTCAGAGCACCTGGAACAGCTCCTCAGATCTCTACCTAGTCATCACAAAGTCCTGTCAAAGTAGCCATTACTTTCATTCATATCACTTGTTCTTGAACTTTATTTGAAGGGACTCTTAGCATGTGTATTTTTCTTTATCTGGCTTTTTTGTTCCATGTCATGTTTATGAACTTCACTCATGGTGTTCATTTCTTTCTAATGCTGTATAGTAACTGAAGTATCCATTTGATGAGTATACCAAATTTATCCTTTCTACTCTTGTTGGATATGTAGATTGTTTCCATTTTTTTTTTTTTTTTTTTTTTTTTTTTTTTTTTTTTTTTTTTTTTTTTTTTTTTTTTTTTTATATTTTTTTTTTTTTTTTTTTTTTTTTTTTTTTTTTTTTTTTTTTTTTTTTTTTTTTTTTTTTTTTTTTTTTGTGGTACTGGGAATTGAACTCAGGGGCATTCTACCTCTGAGCTATACCCCTAGCCCTATTTTTTATTCTTTATTTTGAAACAGGGTCTCACTAAGTTGCGGAGTGCCTCAATAGATAGCTGAGGCTGGGCGCAAACCCAGATCCTCTAGTTTCAGCCTCCCAAATGCTGGGATTACAAGCGTATGCCACCACACCTGGCTACGTTTGTAAATTTTTGTGGGTATAATATGGGGTAGAATTTTTTTGACATTGGGTGTGCACATCTTTAACTTTAGTCAGTGGCGTTAAGTTTTAGTGTATGATAATTTCAATCATTCTTGCAGCCTTATTCCCACCTGTATTGTTAGAAATTTTTTTCTTTAATTTTTAACCTTTTGATATGCTTTTTTTTTCTTAATTTCTTAGGGGGTTAATGAGGTTGAGCCTTTTTTTAAAGTTTATTGCTATGTGGTTATCCTCATTTGTGAACTACCAATTTAAGTCTTTTGATGAGTTTTTTAAAATTAAATTGGGTTTTCTGTCTTTTCCTTATTGTTTATAG
>PVLC010020365.1:0-29362 GCA_004027655.1 Graphiurus murinus | reverse complement strand
AGTACTGGGGATTGCACACGCCCAGCCCTATTTTTTTTTTTTTTTTTTTGAAACAGGGTCTCGCTAAGTTAGGAAGGGTCTCATGAGTTTGCTGAGGCTAGCTGTGAACCTGTGATCCTCCTGTCTCAGTCTCCCAAGTACTAGGATTACAGGTGTGCCCCACTATGCCCAGCTTAAGCATGAGGTTGTGTAGTGTCTCACTCAAATAAACCTTGAGTGCTTTGAGTCCTTAGAAAAAGGGACTAAGAGCCAGGCGTGGTGGCGCACGCTTGTAATCCCAGCATTCGGGAAGCTGAGACCAGAGGATCCGGGTTCGCGGCCAGCCTCAGCTACCTAGTGAGGCACTCCGCAACTTAGTGAGACTCGGTTTCAAAATAAAGAATAAAAAATAGGGCTGGGGGTGTAGCTCGGAGGTAGAATGCCCCTGAGTTCAATCCCCAGTACCGCAAAAAAAAAGAAAAAAAAAAAAAGAAAAAGGGACTAAGAACATAAGGTAGGCTTTAAAGGAGTTCCATCAAAAATTTCAGATTAAGGATAAAAAAAAAAAAAAAAACCCTTAAATCTATACCACTATATAAATTCCTTCAAACTAAGAAAATCTAATATATAAAATCTGGATAAGTCAGAGTATCATTGTGTATATTACCAAAGTAGCATTCATTTTATTCAAGATGTATAAAGAATTCCTTTAAATAGCTGCTTTTCTCATAGATTCTGGTATTTTTAAAGACAGTTTCCTATTTGACAAATTAGCCACCATGTCTCCCAGGGCAAATCACTCCATTTTTCTCTATAATAAAGATGGTTTTAACCATGCTACCTGCCTCACTCAGTTTTCATGACTCTCAAACAAGATAATTTATATAAAAGTACTCTAAAAATTATATACACATTGTAATAATGATGGTGCTGTTAAAAAAGGAATCTGGGGAGAAACTTTCAGAGTCGTATTATGATTATTATTATTAAGTACATTCGTTTTTACATTTTAACACCACTTTAAATACAGGACAATTTTAGTGACATTTTCATATATAAAAAACAAATCTTTCCTTGGGTCATATTTTCCTCATGTTTTTAGTTCTTCTGCCATGGTTGCACATTATAGTCTCCTTGTTATCAATACCTGAATGATGAGAGGCTCCAGTAGCTTCTCTACAGTGAATGTTTGGACCTGCAGATCCTGAGGGTTGATATTCAATGTGAATGGTGTTTCGGTCGACATGCTGCCTGTGCACAAACACACAAACACAATGCTTATTGGAGCATTCATGAAAATTAGGGAGTAGATGAGATACAGTCAACACCTCTTCCTGATATCAGCTATAGCCCTTAGCAGACCAAGGTGCCAAATTCACCATCAAAGAAACAAGATATTCCCCAACTGTTCTCTGAGATCATGCTGTCTGGGCTTAGGTGTTCTAACGAATTAATCTATGCTAGTAAATTCATGACTCGATTAAAAGTTTATGGAATGGTTTTGCATTTGATCAGTGGTCTTAAATGAAAAGAACTGCCATCTTGGCGAGACATATTGTATAGCACGCAAGTCCTTTGACTTCCATGAAATCATAGCACTGAAGCAGCTGAACACGTATTTTGCCTATTCTTGCTAATGATGGCTTAGATGAGAAGCCAGGCGGAACTTTGGATTACATGTGTTATGTCTATACTTGTTTCAGAGATTATTTGATAGTTTTGCTTGCAGAAGAAGGTTAGGGGCAATTTACTCTGTGTGTGTGTGTGTGTGTGTGTGTGTGTGTGTGTGTGTAGTACTAGGTACCGGGATTGAACCTAGGGGCTTTCTACCTCTGAGCTACATTTTTTATTTTATTTTATTGTAATACAGGATCTTGCTAGATTGCTGAAAGTCTTACTAGGTTGCTGAGGCTGTCTTGAAACCTGTGATACTACTGTCTCAGCCTCCCAGGTACTGGGATTATAAGCATACACCACCATACCTGGCTGCAATTTACTTTCATATATAGAAAAGAATGAGCTGGCATAGAGGCCCCTGAGCCTGATATTTACACAAGATAAATAAGAAAAATAATAATTATAAGCCATTTTTAAGACATTACATTATCCTTTAAGAATTAGCTTAGTGCCAGACATGGTGGCACACACCTGTAATCCCAGTATATGGGAGACTGAGACATAAGGATGGTAAATTCCAAGCTAGACCGGACAATTTAGCGAGCTCCTGTGTCAAAAAGTAAAAGAGGGCTAATGGTGTAGCTCAGAGTAGAATGTCTCTGGGTTCAATCCCCAGTTTGAAAAAAAATCAACTCAGTGAGATATTTCCATAAGAATACATATATTCTAAACTGGGCGTGCTGGCGCATGCTTGTAATCCCAGCATTTGGGAGGCTGAGACCGGAGGATCCGGGTTCGCAGCCAGCCTCAGCTACTTAGTGAGGCACTCTGCAACTTAGTGAGACCCTGTTTCAAAATAAACAATAAAAAATAGGGTTGGGGGTATAGCTTGGAGGTAGAATGCCCCTGAGTTCAATCCCCAGTACCGCCCAAAAAAAAAGAATACATATATTCTGTGTCTGTGTGTCTGTGTGTCTGTGTGTGTATATGTGTGTCTGTGTGTGTGTGTGTGTCTGTGTGTTTTACGGGAGATTGAACCCAGAGGCATTCTACCTCTGAGTTATACCCCTAGCCCTCTTTATTTTGCTTGGAAACAAGGTCTCACTGGATTACTGAGAGTCTTGCTAGGTTTCTGAGGCTGTCCTCAAACCTGAATACTCCTGCCTCAGCCTCCCAAGTACTGGCATTTCAGGCTTGTACCACCATGACCAGCTCACATATTCTTAATCATATAATCAAATGATCATAAGTGGTATATCATAATATATTCAGATTGACATTCAAATTAACATATCAGTTATAAAGGCTATTACCCAAATCACTAGTCCCATGAATCCCCATTAATCTATTCATAATTATCAACCACTGAGTATTTACTGAAGGCCCATGGAGATAAAAAGTTAAAAACATGTCTCTGGCCAGTCATGGTGGCACACTCTTGTAATTCCAATACTTGGGAGGCTGAGACAAGAGGACCACAGGCTTGAGGACAGCCTCAGCAAATAGTGAGACTCTCACCAACCTAGTGAAATCTCATTTCAAAATAAAAATAAAATAGGGCTGGGGATGTAGAGCAAAGGTAGAATGCCTCTGGTTTCTTTTCTTTTTTTTTTTTTTTTTTTTTTTGGTGGTACTGGGGATTGAACCCAGGGGTGTTCTACCTCTGAGTTACATCCGCAGTCCTATTTTTTATTTTTTATTTTGAAATAGGGTCTCACAAAGTTGCGGAGGGCCTTACTAAGTAGCTGAAGCTGGCCTCGAACCCAGATCCTTCTGTCTTAGCCTCTCAAGTACAAGCATGCGCCACCATGCCTGGCTTGCCCCTGGTTTCCATCTCCAATACCACAAAAAAACAAAAACAAACAAAAAAAATGCCTGGCCATAGCATCTCTTTATCCAGGATTAATCCCTTCAATTCTCCTCTCAGTTTCAATGATTCTAGAAGAGATAATTATTCTCTTTCTTATACCTATCTCCAACCCCTAAGAGATACATGAAATTCTCAGGGCTCAGCCCAGATTCCCTCCAAACTCCCTCTCCTGAAGGTCAACCACCATTTGCCTCCAGCCTTTTTCACCTACCCCGGGCCTAGTTCCATAAAATCAGTACCTCTGTGCTCATCAACTTTTTCCACCCTACTGGATCCTTCCCCTGGATCCATACATGTGCTATTGTATATACTCAAAGATAGGCATGATCTCTGTCTACCCCTGAGTGTAAGTGAAAAGATCAGGGCTTCACCAAGACCTTTCCAAACTGTATCCCTGATACACAGGCAGAGAGGGACAAAACCTTCTATAACTTAACTTAAAAAGCATCGTTAGCCGGGCGTGGTGGCGCACGCTTGTAATCCCAGCATTTGGGAGGCTGAGACCGGAGGATCCGGGTTCGTGGCCAGCCTCAGCTACCTAGTGAGGCACTCCACAACTTAGTGAGACCCTGTTTCAAAATAAAGAATAAAAAATAGGGCTGGGGGTGTAGCTCGGAGGTAGAATGCCCCTGGGTTCAATCCCCAGTACCACAAAAAAAAAAAAAAAAAAAAAAAAACCATCGTTATTGGCTCTTATCTCAATATATTCTAATTCTTAGATAATATAATTTGTTTAAACAAAAAATAGAGGCAAATACTGCAGATTCTTGAAGTCTTACTACTCTTCAGATGTTATGCTACATAATCACACCCCACTATTTTCTTAATTAAAAAAACAGATATTTGAAGTATTCTTGAGAATAATAGGAGTCTTTCAAAAGACTCTCCCCAGTGACTTAACATAGTATTTGTACATAATCAAAAGAATGGTTTTCAAATATACTTATAATCAAACACCCTTATAGTAATTCTAATTCTTTCATGTATCTTCAGCAAAGTTTAATATCAAAAACAAAGATAATTATATTGAAATCCTCAAAGGAACCAATTACGAAAAAAATTAATAATTTATAAAAGCATTTAAGTACAATTATATTCTCCAAGGATTTTTATACTATTAAAAAAACTAATGCATACTAATCACTTCATGTATAGTATCAAAACATTAAATATTTCTAGTCAACATAGGAAATTATAATAAGCAATTTGAAATGGGAATAAAGGGAAATTTATGTATTAAGTGTCCTAGGGTTACTCTAGCCATTTTTTCAAATATTTATAATATATAAATATATACATTCATCTAATAAAAACTATAGTAAATGTTGATGGGCTTATTTTTAAAACACCAGCATTGTTGATTACAGAGATAGAGCACATTTTCTGAAACGTAGCACATTTCTAGATAGTTCTCTTATTGAACATAACCCAAATTGCCTACTCAGGGCACCCTTCCTCCCCTTTGAGATGGCCAACTCTGGCTTTATTCTCAGTTTATGCTTAACTATCACTTACAAAAAGTGCCTACTATTCCTTTACTCTGCGTGTGTGTGTGTGTGTGTGTGTGTGTGTGTGTGTGTGTGTGATTGAACCCAGGGGCATTCTACCTCTGAGCTAGACCCTCAGCCCTAGTTTTTGTTCTTTATTTTAAAACAGGATCTCACTAAGTTGCAGAGGGCCTCACTAAGTAGCTGAGGCTGGCCATGAACCTGCCATCCTCCTGTCTCAAGTACTGGGATTATAAGCATGTGCCACCCAAGTACTGGGATTATAAGCATGTGCCACCATGCCTGGCCTTCCTTTACTTTTTAAAAGGCATTTTTCCTTGGAAAAAATAATTGTTCAATTTGCATTAAGTAAAAAAACATAAGCCGGGCGTGGTGGCGCACACTTGTAATCCCAGCATTCGGGAGGCTGAGACCGGAGGATCCAAGTTCGCGGCCAGCCTCAGCTACCTAGTGAGACACTCCGCAACTTAGTGAGACTCAGTTTCAAAATAAAGAATAAAAAAAATAGGGCTGGGGGTAAAGCTCGGAGGTAGAATGCCCCTGAGTTCAACCCCCAGTACCGAAAAAAAAAAAAAACATAATTTTAATTTCTTTTCAAGTGAATTACTATTATCATATGATATATAAATATATAAGTTCAAAAGCCCCACAGCTTAGACCTTCACTAACTGCTTTCTCTCTCTTCACTAGCTTTGTTTTTGTTTTATTTTGTTTCTCTTTCCTAAAACTAGAAACACAGTCTTTTTCTCAGCTATTCAGCTAAAATATAGAAGATGTGCTTCAAGAAAGAATCCAAACAGTATTGCCAAATGTCTTCTCTCAAACGCACATTGTGAAGTGTTTGGGTTTGGTTTAGCTTGGTTTTGAGCTTGGTTTTCAATCATTCCACCTACCACTTTGATTCCCTCTAACACAGGCAAATCTAAACTGACAGATAGGATATTCCATTGGTGACCTTAATGCATATCCCAGAGCCAAATTCTGCAACAAGATATGTCTTTCAGTGTATAACCTTCAAGATCTATCAAATGAGTGCTCACAAGGGCTTATTTGTTACCCTGCTTATGACAGGTACTAGCCTACATACAAAACAAGATTGCTGACATTGCTTTGTTGTTTCATCTCAGGGACAAAAGTAGAGGACAGTGTTGTGAACTAAAATGAGATCTAAATGAACTTTCACAGCCTTTACAAACATCACTTCACTGCAGAATTCACAATGGGTTTCCAAAGCTACACTAAACACCAGATATTAGAAGTAAGGGGGAAAAATTAAGAAGAATAAAAATTATCCATAACATATATAATTCTTCTAGAAGATTTTTCAGTCAAAAACTAAGAGAAACCTATTATCTTCTAAGTCTGTGTTCATGTCTTTAATACACATTAAGTAAAGAAAGGTGTTGAAAAGTTCACTTTTCCATGGTAAAAATTATAAAATAATAAAGCAACAAGTCCTTGAAGAACCTTGGCTGCCCATAATTATCATTCCTTGAATAAATGCTGTTTCTTATGAAAATCTTTCTGATCTTTTGTATCTGTCCTGTTCAGTAATCCTGATTGATTGGAGATCATGGAATGAGTTAGAAAACTGCAGAATTTTGCAAATGAAGTTGAAGCAAGGTCAAAGTGACAAATTGTTACCAATCTCTTACAGCAACACCACAACATGAATCCAAAGCAAAAATCCTTCTAGGTTGTGGGTGTGACATTCCAAGGTATTTGCATTTTATAACTTATAAAATCTTAAGAGTAAGAGAATATCTCCCAAACATCCAAAAATACCTTGTACAATGGCCTTCATTTCAGCAATGCACTGGGCTTAGATGAATAGAAATGTCAAGTGGCTCACCATGCCATTAGATGCTAGTGACTACTTTGGTAAAGTACTTCCTTATGTTGAATGTAAATCTGTCACTTTCGAACTTCTATCCATTCGAGATGGTTTTGTAAAGTGAGAAAGGTACAGGTTTGGAAACCAACTAAAATAAAACCCTAGTCTTCAGAATCTAAGAAAGGAGAAGAAAATCGCTTAGTAATAGATGTTTCCATGGATAGACCTCAGGACAGGGCAAAGTCACCCATCCACACATGTGGATCCTTCCTTTCTCTCCATACTATCTTTGTCCACAATGGCTGGATTTTTCACTTTATCTCCTACTTGAAATTGAACTCATATCAATTTAAATTTGTTTAGTTTAACACTTGTGTGTGTGTGTGTGTGTGTGTGTGTGTGTGTGTGTGTGTGTTGCTAGGGATTGAACCTAAGAACATTCATTCTACCTCTGGGCTACACTCCCAGCCCTCTTTTGTTTTTTTGTATTGAAACAGGGTCTCACTAAGTTGCTGAGAGCCTCCCTAAATTGCTGGGGCTGGCTTCAAACCTGCAATCCTCCTATTTTAGCCTCCCAAGTACTGGGATAACATGCATGCACCACCATGCCCAGCTTACATTTCAGTTTTAAATACAGTTAATGCTGAGAGATCACAGGAGGCACACATTTGTCCTACATTAGTGTGAACTAGCTCGTTGCTCACCACCTAATATCTTGTGCATGTCTCTATGACAGCACACACCACATTATATTTCAGTCGTGCCCTGGCAGCAAAGAAGAAGGATTTTAGAAGTTCAGAAAAGACAAGGGAAAACTTCACCTACTTCTAATATTTCCAAAGGAGTTGCTATTCCCTTCAAACATTAAAAACTTTTCCACCTGGTCTTTCTCCCTACAGTAACCCCTGACACTCCTGTCTCCAGAATCCAGAACTCAGACTCCTCTTAGGAAATCTGTAATTTGTCTACATAAGTGATACATCTACATAAGTTGATCTGTTGGATAGCTCAGAAACCTAACTATAATATGGCTCCTATAGAAAAGTCCCTAATACCAAATATTTAATATTCTAAATAAACTTTTGTAACAATTAATTTGTAAGGTGATAACTGATTCTTCAAGATCAGTAAATTCTTTGATATAGTCATCATGCTTACCAGATTAGGTCAACTTTGTACTCACCTTTCAACTACTTTGTTCAAGTCTTTTTTTCAAAGATTACCACAAACTACTATATATTTAGACAAATAATTTTTATTTGTCCCTAAATGCAGTTTTTCATTCTGTCCTTCTAGCAACATTTCATCCTAAAGAATATGAACTTTTTTCTTGCAAGTCAAGTATTTATTTTGGAGAATCCAACACATTAATATCCCTCCTAATTTTCTGTTTATCCATTAATATATTTACTATGGATTCTATAATTTCTAGCTGTCATTAAATAGACAAGAGCTACCCATGAAACCAGATTTTGATACCATTACAAATCTCTTTCTAGACATATAATAATCAATAAACATGATTTTCAATAAGTTATTATCACTTTTATGTTAAATGATCCACTTTTTTCATTTTGTCAAGAAAATATATCATGGATAAGTTTTTCCAAATGCATTACTGAAATAGAGACATCCTTTCTACACTTTCCTATATAAGAGTTCAATTTTTTTTTAAAAAATCTAGTTTGACATGACTTGTTCCTGAACAGTCCCATGCTGACTGCTAGTAATTACTCCCATTTATTTACATTTTAGAGCCTAGATGTCCAATCTTATTTTCTACCTCTCTTTTTTTTCTTGGGATTGAAGGCATGGGCATTCTACCTCTGAGCTACATCCCCAGACCTATTTTATTTTTTATTTTGAAACAGGGTCTCAAGTGGTGGAGGGACTCATTAAGTTGCTAAGGCTGGCCATGTGAACCTGGGATCCTCCTGTCTCATCCTCCCAAGTACTGGGATCACAGGTGTGTGCCATAACTCCCAGCTGATTTTCTACTTCTTTTGAAAATAAGAATATTTGCCTTTCCCTGTCTATTGGTCAATTAGAGAGGCTATAACAAATGTACAATAGACTGGGATTGCCTAAATGGCAAACATTTAATTTCTCACAATTCTAGAGGCTGGAAAGTCCAAGATCCTGGTGCTAGAACATCCAGTGTCTGTTGAGGACCTGCTCTCCAGTTTGTAGACAGGTGTCTTCCTGCGGTCCTCACATGGCAGAGAGCAGAGTATGTCATGTCTTTTCATATAAGGGCACTAATCCCATAGATGAGGGCTCCATTCTCATGGCCTAATTACCTCACAAAAGTCCACCTCCTAACACCATCACCTTGGGATTGGGGATTTCGACCTATAAGTTTGGTTCGGGGGTTACACATATATTCAGTCTATAACACCCTACTTCTGACAGACCTTTCATTTCTCAGTCACTCACAGAAGAGGTTCTGTAATCATATCTGCAGATCATTTTAGAATCCAAGAATATACTTTTCAGTAAGAGAACAGAATCTATTTGTCTACATTTAGGTTAAACATCTCTTTCATCTATAGACTTCAAAATTATTATTCAAGAGTACTTTTACTCTGTTCTCATAACAAAAGAATTTAAAACAAAGCTTCCCTCTGGTGCCTCATTTTGTTGGATTTCTTGACTTTAAAATCTAAGGCCTATTTCATACATGTGCACTAATTAGAATGCAACATGCCTAAAGAACTCTATAAAAATATTCCTAATGCACAACCACCTCATAAAAGATTTTGAGCCCTTTGAAATCATTTCCAGAGTAGTACATAAAACATAGGCTCCAGGGCTAAGGCTACAGTTATTAAGTGTACTAAAAGTATTGGGATCCCCAAGAGTCTGCACTTTTTAATTTCCTTAGCTTCCGAAACCTCTGGGTTTCAACAGAACAAAACGATGCTACATTTTAGAACAAAAGTTTAGTTTCTGAAGCATGTTGTAATTCAAACTTTGAAGAGCTTCTTGTAGTACTTGAAGTTCTTTTTATTAAACCTTTGGGTAGGCATTGATGTTTTTTGAAAAATAATCAAATTGAGCCACTTCCTTCCCCAACCCCCAAAAAAAGATTTTTATTGACTCTTTACAAGAACTAAAAAATTAAATTAAAACGTGTTTACTCTAGCCATAATAATCAAAACTAAACATATTTCCTCCCATACATACAACTTAAATGAAAGCTTCAAAAATAGTAAAAGAAAGAGAGAGTGCCTTAATTCATATGAAGGAAAACAAAGATTCTACTTATATTTAGGTCTTATATTATGTCACTCTGATCATAAATTAATAACCCACCCCTTTAAAAAAGGAAGAAGTTGGCGGGGTAGCAGATGCCTGTAATCTCAGCTACTCAGGAAGTTGAGATGGGAGATACCAGAGGATAAGGCAGGAGGATTGCAAGTTCAAAGTCAGTCTGGACTCTTTCTCAAAATAAAAATTGTTTTCATAAGTGCTGGGGAAATAGCTTAGTGGTAGAGCACTTTGCCTAGCATGTGTGAGGCCTTGTGTCCCAATACCACAAAAAAAATGAAGAAAAAAAGTCACAATTCAATTTAATTAAACTTAAAAGTAACATCTATGTAAAAATTTCACACAATTATTTCATTAGTCCTCCCCTGATAAGACACCATTCAGCTATTTTATAAAATGCAAGTTCACATAAAAAACTTACCATATATTTCACAATGGCACACATTTTCAAAAAAAGGGGAAAAGGGCAGAGATCCCCACGATTACTCTGTATCAGTGCCCTTCCACTTAAGGACATTTCATACTATATAAAAATTACATCAGAACTAAGACCCTATGGCATCTCATCTCATCTAAGCCCGGCATGAAGGTTACCTACACATTATCTAAAAAGCCAAAGAACTAAATTAGTCAGATTGAAATCGAATAAGATAATCTAATATGTGAGGTAGCACAGAATCGTTCATTGAATCATCATCAGAAGAATAACCTTCAGCTATAATGCATCGAGTCTACACAACGAGGCAAAGAAGCATGCCTGCCCTCCATCTATACTTTGAAAGTGACAGTGGCTTTTGTAGCTGCAAGTCCCGTGGGTCCTCTGCACTCCCTAATATTATAAGACAGCTCAGGTGTATATGAATTCTCCTATAGTCTGGTATTTTTAAAGGTACCAAACAAAAGGAGAATGGTGAAGAAAGTGGAATTCTTATCAACCTCAATTTGAAGAAAAAAAAAATCCAATTTCTTCTTTGTTCCCTGAATAGCTAGACATAAATAAGGACCTGCTTGGAAAATGAGACCAAAGACTTTGAAAACACTGTATTGGTTTTACATGAATCAATTAAGTACAGTTGGGAAAATCAATAGTATATAACTGTGTTAAGAACTTCAGTTTCCTCTGTGTCCCAGTTTTTCATTTTTTCATACTCCTTGAAAGGAGTTATTTAAAATTTGTGCCAAAATCTTTGAATCTAATCATCCAAGTTTACCATTTACCAATATCTATTTTTTTTAAGTTTCTCCAGGAACTCTAGTAATATACCTATTAATCCTATTTGATTTTTTTTTTAATTCCACATGCTAAGAATCCTCTCCATCGTAAATGGAAGGTTTTTCTACTGGCTTCAAAACACCATTCTCAAGCTTCTCCCCAGCCTTCTGATCATCTTTCCTGTGTCTTTTGCTCGGTCTGCCTTATCTACCTCCTTATAAGTAGGAATCCTACCCCAGGCAAACCCCTTAGATTCTGTTCTCTGTTCTCATTATATCACTGTCTCAGAGCAATCTCATCCTAGAATGTCAATTCTAATTAGAGCCTCCAATTCACAAAACTTACTCTATAGTCTAGATTTCTTGTATCAGCTTCAGGATCCTCAAATTCATTGCCTATTGAGCTGTCTCACAGGAAAATCAAAACTGTATAATCTTTTCCCTCAAACTTGGTTGCTTTTATTTATTTATTTACTTACTTTTTTTTTTTCAGTTCTAGAGTAGTTGAACGACATCACCACATAGCTGGACACCAAACACACCAACTTGAATGTCATCCTAGAATATTCTCTACCACCCTTTCTCTTCACATCATATTAATGGAAAAACTCACATTCATTCTACCCTCTTAATTCCTTTCATATTGGCCATTCCTGCTCCATTCCCACCTCTACTTTCTTAGTTCAGACCCTGAAACTTATTTAGATCTTGCAGTGATACCCCAACTAGTCTTTCCTCTTCTAGGTTTTCAAAACGTCTTCAATTCATCATCTTCCAAACCATTCCTAAACTGATAATGTTACATGAACTCCCTGCCCCAAACCCTCAATGATTCTCAATTTTTTACACAAAAGACTTCATTTAACGATTCAAGGCAACTTAGTCTATCCTATCTCCCCAGCGCGCTCTCTCTCTGCCTAGAGTGCACCTCCCCAATAGTCACTCCTCAAATACCTGCTCATCTTTCTAAACTCAACTCAAATGATCCATTTTACGTCTTCTCACACACACACACACACCTATATATATATATATACATGCTCATAGTAGAGATGAGCAATTCCTTATCTCTGTACCCTATACAGATCTCTAAGAAAACCACTATTATCCTACCACTTCCTAGGATGTCTTATAAGTGGTAGAGCAAATACATGTTTATGTCATTCCTCTCCTTCAAAAGTAGTAGAAAACAAAACAAAAAAAACCCTTAAAACTACTATCTTCAAGGAAACATCATGATTTCAAATTACAAAGAAAGAAATACAGTGAAATCTTGAACAATTTTTTTAAAAGGTAAAAGTCTACACACACCTCAATGAGAAATAATTTCTCTGAAAGTGAGTGCCACCAACCCTGAAATTCCAGGGGTCCTTTATTTAAAGTACTGAGATGTAGGGCATGGGTAGGTATAAGGTTCAAAGGGGATAGACTGCCCTGTAAAGACCCAGTTTGAAGGCTATAGACTCACAGTAATGGTAAGGCAGGATTAATATGATGCTATGCCCTTTTTTTTTTTTTTTTGGTGGCACTAGGGATTTAAAACAAGGGCATTCTACCTCCAAGCTACACCTCCAATCCTATTTCATTTTTTTATTCTGAAACTGTCTCGCTAAGTCGCTGACAGCCTCACTAAACTGCTGAGGCTGGCCATGAACCTGCAACCCTCCTGTCTCAACCTCCCAAGTATTAGAATTACAAGTGTGCACCATCACTCCTGGCTATGCTATGTCCTTTCTAACTGTCAGCAACTCAGCCCACTAGAGGTCAAGCAGAGTGAAAGAGACAAGAAATGCCAAATCAGCAGTTCATAAGGCTGCTGGCTTAATGGACTTTGCCATCAAGCATACTGAGTTTTGGAGTAGGGAAAGGAAGGAAGGAAGGAAGGAAGGAAGGAAGGAAGGAAGGAAGGAAGGAAGGAAGGAAGGAAGGAAGGAAGGAAGGAAGGAAGGAAGGAGAGAGAGAAATAAAAGTTTTCCTAGAAGCAAGAGAAATAATTTTATTAGAAAGTATTCAATGCCACAAACAAAGCTTAAAGATTGCTGACTACCCTAACTCACTCCCACCCAACCCCTGATCCCTCCTACACTGTTTTTTAGTAACTGCCCAGTAGGTATAAAGATCAGTAATAAAAACTGCAAAAAAAAAAAAAAAAAAAGAGGGGGAGAAAAGAGGAAATAAGAAAAGCACCCAAGCAAAAATTCACATGATGAAGTCGAACTAATGATGAAAACAGAGGAAGAGTTCAATTAAATAGTTATCTGTGGACTCGTATATATACACAAAAATACATCCATACACATATACAATATGTTCTCTTTTCTAAAGAACTTGAAAGTTACAAATTCAAAGAATAAAACATTAGCGAAAAAGCAGCACAAGAAGCATCCAATATATAGGGGAACATGGTAGATAAGTTAGCAGAATTGCACAGCAAGAAAAGATGGAAAAGCAGAAACACTCATCTTTACTCATCTTTCATAGAAAGGGATCAACAGGTATTATTTAAAGTTGGATGCAATTTAAAATAACTTCTTATTCATGGAAAATATGTAAATAGCCCTTAAGCATGTAAAAAGCCTCCCAGCTTCATTTACATTAAAAGAAATGCAAACTAAAACTATACCAAGGTATTGTCATTTTTCTTTTTTCTTTTTTTTTTTTTTTTTTTTTTTGCAGTACTGGGGATTGAACTCAGGGGCATTCTACCTCCGAGCTATACCCCCAGCCCTATTTTTTATTCTTTATTTTGAAACCGAGTCTCACTAAGTTGTGGAGTGCCTCACTAGGTAGCTGAGGCTGACCGCGAACCCAGATCCTCCAGTCTCAGCCTCCCGAATGCTGGGATTACAAGCGTGCGCCACCACGCCCGGCGGTATTGTCATTTTTCAAATTCAAAAATATCAAAATTTTGACAACAGATCCATTTAGTAAGGCTTTTAGTACTCCTGTAGTAAGGACAATTATTTAGTAAACAATCAGATGCCCTATGTATTGCTTATGGATATGTAAACCATTATCCCTATGAAGGGTGAATTTGCAATATATAGATATATCCAATACATGTGATGAGGTAGCCTAGGAAGCAGAAAGTTAGGTAGAAGGATGGTATCGGGAGAATTCATAAAAATATAGTTTTAAAATATAGCTTTTTAAAAAATCTGGAGAGTAAAGCCAACTCCACCCCTTGGAAGTTTTCTTTGTTTCTTTCACCGCCAAACTTCGGAAAAGCCCAGCCCCCACCTAAAGCCCACCTGAATCCTGGAACCTGAAAAGAGGAGGATCCAACTTTTCTGTGACCTGCCCCACCGGAGGAGCCCACCTATCGCCCAACTGAAACCTGAGAGAGAGGGGTTGGAGAAGAGGACCCCGCCCTCTCTTATAGCTTTCTGCACCTCCCTTTGTTCGCCCCTTCCCTCTTGGGACCTGACCTTCGACCTGTCCGGGTAACCGGGGATTCCCCCTTCCCTCTGGGGACATGCACTTGGACTTGTCCGGGTGACCTATTCCCTTTCCACTCCCCTTCCTTTTATTCCCTTTCTCCCAGTTTTCCCCTAATTTTTAATAAAATCCTGCCAGATGTTTTGACTGGTATGTGTTGAAATTCTTTTCTTCACGATACCAAGAACCTAGATTTTGAGGAACACGCCATACCCCATAACACATGGAGATATACATATCCCAGCAATTCTATTGTTAGAAACTTATAACAAATATAAAAATAAAAAGTGATGCATACCCAAGACAATTCACTGAAGCAATTTTTGTAAAAAGAAAAAAAATGAAAAAGAAAAGAAAGAAAGAAGAAAAGCAAAATAGGAAAAAAAGTAGGATGAATGAATGGATGGATGGGAGGAAGGAAGGGAGAAGAGAGGAGTGACGCTCTCTCTATGCTTCTATGAGTGATCTTGAGGCTCCTTATTCAGTGAAAAAGCCCAGTGCATAGCAACATTTACAATATAATCTTTATATAGGAAAGGCAGTATTACAAATACATTTGCATTCTAGCTTATATTTTCAAAAAGAAATCAGGAAAGATAAAGAGAAAATAAATTAAAATGACTGTCCTTAGGAGAAAAAAAAACAATAGTGGAGACAAAGAAGGCTGCTGGATTTCTCTGAATATACCTACTTTTATAGTTCGACTTTGGAATCATGTAACTTTTGCAAAATTTAAAAAAAAAAAAAAAAAACTCACTCATAAATCAACCTCCCCAAATCAAAGCAAACCCAAAAAATGCACTTTAGTCATATCTCAAGTTAGTCGCACAACCACACAGAAATGAATAATTTCAAGAAACTTCAAAACATGGCATTTTCACTCTAATCCCTAGATTAATAGCCTCTGAGTCAAAAAGAATGTTAAAATAATCTTAAACTGCACTTACTGTTCTTATGCTTTATATATGTGTACACATAAGCATATATATATGCACACAAATAAATATATTAATGTTATTAGGAATTATTTTAGCATAAGAAAAAAGGATTCAAATATAAAATCAGGAAGTTTAAGTTAAAACCTATAATCCTACATTTGAATTTAAAATATCAATATCAATTCATTGCATACTTTTCTATTTCCAAGAAGTACTTGTTTCCTAGCCCTATTGATAAAAGTTGGGGAAGAGTAGTAATTGCAACCCTAGTGCATAGACTATGTTATCTAAAAATATTTCCAAATAAAAGGAGCTAGACTGCTAGGAGAAAAGTCTGGTTTCATGTCTGAGGCAGGAAATGTACAAAATGAGCCTGGAACTTTTTGTGCTAGAAAGCAAAACCCACTGAAGTTTTTACAAAAGTCCAGGAGCCAAAGGATTCTTACTAGCCAAATCTGGGAAAATCTGGACATCAAAAAGAATAAAAATTACAATAGACCAAACCATTGTCAATATATTAAAATTCATTAGTTCAAAAAAACAAAAACTCTAGCTGAGCATGGTTGGGCATGCCTGTAATTCCAGTACTTGGAAGGCCAAGACAGGAGAATCACAGGTTCAAAGCCAGCCTTGGCATCTTAGTGAGAATCTCAGCAACTTAGCCATACCCTGTTCTCAAATAAAAAAAATAAAATCAGTCTAGAGGTGTAGCTCAGAGGTAGAATGCCCCTAAGTTCAATTCCCCGCACTACACACACACACACACACACACACTCACTGGTCACCTTTCAAAGTTACTAGGACATCATCTTATTTTCTGAAAATTGATAAATAATGGGAAATAATCAAGTATTTGATGTTTCTGGTACAATACTTTTGGATTATGAAATAATAAAAAGATGAAGAGTTTTTCTTTATAGAATAATTCCAAATGATAGAAGCCAATAAGGAACTATAGAGTGATAAAAAAAATCACTATTTACAACCCCTAATATAATAATAGATATGAACAATAAATATCAGTGAAGACTAAAATCCTTAGGTGAATGATTAATGGGGAAGTTTGAGGACTGCACTTACAGAACCTGGCCACACAAATCAACCTTAGCATCCCTCAGAGTAAAATAACCTCACCCCTGTGTCTTTCTGTTGTTCCCTCAGAGTAAAATAACCTCACCCCTGTGTTCTTATAAAAGAACTGAAACTAAATCTAATCAAGCCTAGTCTATATCTAGTTATCAATTTATTAAAAAGGTTATGTGAAGTGACACCATGAGGCTGCAATCATCCAAATCCCTCATGCAAAACACTATAAAACCAATCATCTGATTTCTTCAATAGATAATACGGAAAGAAGGGAGATTATTATAGATTAAAAATAATTTAAACCAGGTGTTATGTTGCACACCCGTAATCCCAGCACTTGGGAAACTGAGACAGGATGATTGCAGGTTTGAGGACAGCCTGAGCAAGTAGTAAGACTCTCATCAACCTAGCAAGATCCAGTTTCAAAATAAAAATAAAAAGGGCTGGAAGTATAGCTTGGAAGTAGAATCCCTCTGGGTTCAACTCTCAGTACCACATATACATACACACACACATAAAAAGATACTTTAAAACCGTAACAACCACATAAATGTGTGTACTTGGATTCTGGTTTTAAAATCAACTATAAAAGACATATTTAAAACCCTATTTAAAATTGGACAAAAGCCAGGCATGGTGGTGCACGCTTATAATCCCAGCATTTGGGAGGCTGAGACCCGAGGATCCGGGTTCACAGCCAGCCTCAGCTACCTAGTGAGGCACTACGCAACTTAGTGAGACCCTTTCAAAATAAAGAATAAAAAATACAGCTGGGGGTGTAGCTTGGAGGTAGAATGCCCCTGAGTTCAATCCCCAGTACTGAAAAATAAAATAAAATTGGACAAAGAATGATAACATTAAAGTGTTACTAATCATTTGGTATTATAATGGTATTATGATTATGTTTTAAGTATTCATAGATTAGCATAATATTAATATAGACAATTGACTTTCAACAAAGATGCCAAGGTAACTTTCAACAAATGAGGCTAGAATAATGGACATCCATCTGTAAAACGAGAACCTCGAATCTTTCTTCACACCATATACAAAAATTTACTTGAGATGGGTTGTAGATCTAAAGGTAAGATCTAAAACTATGAAACTTCTAAAAGAAAACATGTAAGAAAATCTTTGTAGCCTTGGTTTAGGCAAGGTTTTTTAGATACAATACCAAAAGAATGATCCAGAAAAAAAAATTGATAAATTGGACTTCACCAAAATTTAAAACTTTTGCTCTTTGAAAGGCAGTGTGAAGAAAATAAAAAGGCAAAACACCAACTAGGACAAAGTATTTTAAAAGTCACATAGGACTTGTACCCAGAAAATATAAAGAACACTTAGAACTCAATAATTAAAAGAAAAACTCAATTTTTAAGTGAGAAAAAAATGAAAAGGCATCACCAAAGAAGATATACAAGCCGGGCGTGGTGGCGCACGCTTGTAATCCCAACATTTGGGAGTCTGAGACCGGAGGATCCGGGTTCGAGGCCAGCCTCAGCTACCTAGTGAGGCATTCCGCAACTTAGTGCCAACTTAGACCCTGTTTCAAAAAATAAAGAATAAAAAATGGGGCTGGAGGTATAGCTCGGAGGTAGAATGCCCCTGAGTTCAATCCCCAGTACCAAAAAAAAAAAAGATATACAGATGCCAAATAAGCACCTGAAGAATGCACATCACTAGAAAAATGCAAATTAAAGCCACAATATACACTACTACAAATCTTCTAGAATAACTAAAATCAACAAGACTACCAATATGAGAGCTATCAAAGCTGAGAAACACTTTTCAAAAATCTCACATTGTAGTCAAAATGCAAACTAGTATAGCAACTTAAGACAACAAGTTGGCTATTTATGAGTTAAACATATACCCACCCTAAGTCCCAGTAATTCTGCTCCTTAGATATTTACCCAAGAAAAAATGAAAGTATATGGCCACATAGAGGCCTTTATACAAATACTCATCGTGGCCTGATTCATAATAGTCAAAAACTGGAAATAAATAAAATTTCCATCAACAGGTAAATAAATAATTTGTGATACAATCATACAATCACATGTTAGACAAGAAAGAAGAGTCAAGTATTGCTATATGCAATGAATGAGTATCAAAAGCATTGTGTTGAGTGAGAGTCATATATAAGTAAGGTACACTGTATGGTTCCATTTATATGACATTATTGAAAGGGTAATATGAGGACAGAAACAGAGCAATAGTTGCCAAAAGTTGAAGAAAGGTTGATGGAGTGGATTGACTGCACAGGGGCTCAAGGAAATTTTTAGGGTAAAGAAGATATTTGATTGTGATATGGTGGTGATGGTTGTCAGGACTCTTCAAACTGTAAAATTTAAGAGTGAATTTAATATATATAAATAATTTCTCAATAAATGTAACTTAAAACTCTTTTCTGAAGCTGGGCATGGTAGCCCACACTTGTAATCCAGTACTTGGGAGGCTGAGATAGGAGTATTGCAGGTATGGACAGCCTCAGCAACTTAGTGAGGCTCTTTGCAATTTAATGAGACCCTGTTTCAAAATCAACAGTAAATTAGGGCTGGGGTGAAGCTCAGAGGTAAGAACGCCCCTGGGTTCAATTCCCAATACATTAAAAAAAAAATCTTTCCTGGGCTGGGAGTAGAGCTCAGTAGTCGAGTATTTGCCTAACAGGCATAAACCTTGGGGTCCAGTTCCAAGCACTACACACACACACACACACACACACACACACACACACACACACACACACGCACCAAAAAAGAGATTCTTTTTGCTCAACATAGAAAATATTTCTAGGTTAATTTAGTATATAATCACAAATTTCTACTGACATCTATTGCCTCTCACTAGGTTCTCTGAATTAATGTTTTCACAAGTTAATTCGTATTTCTTAGGCATCTAGACCCCTCTAGTAAATCATTCAATTTATTTAGTCCTTAAACCAAATTTAACTTCTTAGTAATATTTCCTTCCTAGATTGCAAATCTGTGGGTCCAAGTTATCCTCAATGTCATCTCATGCATTTAATCAGTTATATGTTATCTATTGATTTATAATTTTTTCTGTGAAAAACTCTAAGTCAATCCACATATGTGTTTATATTATGAAACCATAAAAACAAGTTTGAAGTTTTGGTTTTCTACTGCTTTTTTTAAAAATCATTTTTATTGATCTTATTTTTAGCAATAGAATTTTTTAAAAAGAGCCAAATGATTAGCTGGGCGTGGTGGCGCACGCTTGTAATCCCAGCATTTGGGAGGCTGAGACCGGAGGATCCGGGTTCGCGGCCAGCCTCAGCTACCTAGTGAGGCCCTCCGCAACTTAGTGAGACTCGGTTTCAAAATAAAGAATAAAAAATAGGGCTGGGGGTATAGCTCGGAGGTAGAATGCCCCTGAGTTCAATCCCTAGTACCGCAAAAAAAAAAAAAAAGAGCCAAATGATTATCCCTGACTTACCATGTTCATATCTGAAGATATCACTGGTGCTCTCTTGTCTTTTGTCAATACTCTATTGTGTGACCGCGGCAAGTTTCTAAGTCATGTACATTGGCTGAGTTTATTACTGTAGTAGAAAAATCATAGCCAGAAGTCTTCAACACAGTAGGTGTTTTGTGAGTTTTTTAATATCAAGGCCTATCACAAGTCCTGTCTCTGAATTCCTCCCTCCTACCTAACAACTTTGTTTTCAATTAGATTGATCAAGTTAATTTTTACCTAACAGAAGTTGAAATTCAAGTTAAAGCTAAATTATAAGAGTAAAAAGAAGGAAATTAGCTAGAGTAAATTTACAGAATCTATTTAAAAATACTAAGATTTAGTATTCACAAACTTATACAAAGTTGCTAAATATATTCAGCAATTCTAAACATTGCTGCCAGGCACAGTGGTGCACACCTGAAATCCCAGTATTTGAGAGGCTGAGACAGGAGGATCGCCTGTTCAAAGTCAGCCTCAGCAACTTGGGAAGGCCCACAGTAACCTAACAAGATCCTATTTCCAGATTAAAAATAAAATAGGGCTGGGGGTGTAGCTTGGAGATAAAATACCCCTGGTTCATTCCCAGCTTGATAAAAATATATAAACATTGGTTGGCTTGATCATATCTGTTTTAATATGTAGATATTTGACTTTATTTAGATAACTCTGAATTGCTTCCAAAAAAACCAAACCTCTTTACTCTTCCTTCTGAACTGAATAACAGACCAACTATTTTTCTGCACCTAGAAAATTTAGGGCCACGTTTATGCCCACATTTAATCAGTGTGTGAGTTAAGAGGGCAGCAGTTACTCATATTTTTTCCACCAAAACACAAGTGACATTTAAAGTGTGCTTACTATTCACAATCCAACAATCTCCTCACTCCAGACTGCTACCCAAAGTAAGGGAGACAGAGGGCTTGCATGAAACTTCCCTATAAGATTCCTGTAACCCTATTTTTTTTTCTTCCATCAATCCATAATAAACCAGTGACATGAAACCCCAGTTAAGAGCTTCTGCTCTCTTGTTTTAGGGGGTTTGTTTTGGTCTTATTCTTGGCTTGATTCTATATTCTCACACTTGTTCTTCTCTCTTCTTTCACTCCACATTTAATTTTTTCCTATCTTGAATTTCACATAGCCTTGTAAGTCACCTTAAATCCTTTCTAGAACAAGGCAAAGAATAAATAAATAATGATTCCATGTCTCTGCAAAAGCAATAGCTTTTCATTTACCCTACACAAAGCCTAAAAACTTTAACTTCTTACTTCTTAACTGTTCTCTATCATATTGAATATACAAGTATCAAAATTTATGTCCTTCCTCTTTTGCTTTATCAGTTCTCTTTTTTAAAATATTTAAGGCTGCATACAAAAAAAATACAGGAAAAACACCCATGCACAATTTAAGCTTTAGAGGCCCATAATAGAAATTAAATTGTTTGCCCAAATAAAGAAACTGCTTGCTGCACAACTTTTATGTCAAAAGAATGTAAAACTTCCAGTGCCTTTCACACTGTTACTCAAATAGTAATAGCTCAGTTGTATGGTAGGAATTTTTAAATGCTCTGATATAAGACTACTATAGTTTGGGCATTGGCATGTGAGAATTTGTTTCAGTGCTATTTTTTAAACCACTAATAAACATTTCAAAGAACAGAACTGAACCTCTGCTCAATTGAGCCAGCCTGTGTTGTTGTGAAAGGGGAAAAAAATGTACTCAAGAATCACATTTTCATCCAAATCTGAAATGCCTGAAAAGTAGACATTTAAAATTGTAGCTTTCATAGTCCAGAGTTAGTGTTGCTAAAAGGAAAATTAGTTATAAAAGTAATAAATGCACAACATAGTTTCCATTCATCCTATTTAATAGAAATAATGTCCCTTCATTTCCCCAAAATTATCTAGTCGAGCAACAGATAACCTATAATTATTAGGATTTGCCTTACAGCAAAGTTTGATTTAAAAAGTTTGACACTTCACTCACCTACTGCAGGACAGAGTATTGCCCATATACAGACATTAAACCAACTGTCTAAGCAATTTCTTGTGTTTAGAAATTCGGTGCCACTATTATGGCTCACAATTTGGCTTATGATGCATCTGAAAGCAAACGGCCTGACAAGCACCCTAGTGTATTTCAGGATGACTGACAGGACACAGTGGCTCAAGCAAGACGGGGGATGGGTGCTCTTAAAGCAACATGCCAACGAAGGGAACCATCAAACAGCAGAATCAGACATAGAATTCTATTTTTCACATTTGCAAAGAAATGATTAAAAATTGCCTAGAATCAACTTTTAAACATAACTTTCATGTGCACGATATACCCCAAACACAATAAATTTCAAAACTACTTTGAGAATTTGTATAAGTAGAAATAAAAAAGCTAAAGCAAGCATTCTATATGGTACTTCCCTGAAACTATCAAGCTTCTAAATTACTTAGGAATGTTCAAATTAAGCTGGGTGTTATGGAACATGCCTCTTATCCCAATACGTGGGATGCTGAGACAGGAGGATCACAGGTTTGAGGCCTGCCTCAGCAACTTTGTGAGACTCTTAGCAACTTAGTGAGACCCTGTTTCAAAATAAAAAGGGCTCGGAGTGTAGAATCTACCTTGAAGGTATGATGCCCCTGGGTTCAATCCCTAGTATGAAGGAAAAAAAAATACTATTCCGATTATTTTTAACAGAAATTAAATCAGGATGCCCAAAAAAAGCACTTCTTATCTCACCTTTACCTATATGCCAATAGATCTGACAACAATAATTTAAGAACAACTAACAAAAGTAATTTAAATATCTTGAATTAATTACAACAGTTTTCTAAGACAGAGGCAAGAGATCCATGCATTTTTTTTTCCCTCTACTGTACTCCTTCCCTGTAGTCTACTTCCATGGTTAAAAAAGAGACTAATTATGGGCATTTCCATATTAGTTTCATTTTGTTAGATATCTAGTCAATACATCGACTTAATTCTTCACATTTGTAATTTTTCTGGTATTATTTCATGATACTTTGCACTACTCAATTCTTTGACAATCCAGCAATCAGTCCTATTTAAAAAAAAAAAAAAAAAAGCCACTCGTTTTTTAAATGCAATTCCGAATTTAGCCAGTTGAGGGTGTCATTAGCTTCTGAATATCCACAGCATTGCACTCAATGAGATTAATTTTCATATTTAAATTAAGAACTACAACACACTACGTCTACTTTCCTTAGTAAATATGTTTAGAAATATCCCATTTATTTTTCCCATAGAAATATGACATACAGAGCCCAAATTAGTGTTTCATTCTTTTCATCTGAGACAAACTAACATTATTTCATCTGAGACAAACTAACATTATTTCTTCCTCTATCTGCTCTCAGATGTATCATCTGAAAGAAAAGCTCTAGAATTCTAAGAAATAGCAGAATTAGGTTCAACCGTCAGATCTTTCCACAATACTAAATTTTTCTGGAACAGATAATCAAACAAACAAAAATCCTACATAAGGATTCCATGCCATTAGAAAATCTAAGACAAATTCTAAAGAAAACAGAACTAAACTGTAAACTAATCTCTTTACAAAATTACATATGGCAGTTGTAAACTATTCAATTTACTGTGTGTGTGTGTGTGTGTGTGTGTGTGTGTGTGTGTGTCCCTGGGGATGGAACTCAGAGGCATTCTACCACAGAGCTACACCCCCTGCCCTATTTTTTAATCTTTATTTTGAAATAGAGTCTCACTAAGTTGCAAACAGCCTCACTAAGTTGCTGAGGCTGGCTGTGAACCTGCAATCCTCCTGCCTCAGCCTCCCAAGTACTAGGATTACAAGCGTGTACCACCATGCCTGGCCTTAACTTGTATTTTCTAATTACTATCTTTAATATTTGTTAATTATCCTTTCCATGTTAAAAGCTACAGGCTCATTTTAAAAGATAGGTTCCCATTATCACTTTACTTTTCATGAGCATACAATGTTATGACTAACAAATTTCTCCTACAATCTCCAAGTTCTTTACAAAACAAAAATTCAGTTTGGAAAGGTATGAACATCAATTTTCTTGACTTACTCTTACAATAAATATTTTAGTATCTAATATCTAAATATCATTAAATGCCACAAATGTAACTTGACTGAAGATAAACTTTCTATGCTTATCTTGAGCTATTATATCACATGCATCAAGTTTCCTAAGTTAACTCCAGCAAAAGTAAAATATAAAATAGATCTAAAGGCTCAGAAAGTGATCTCTCTTTCCCCGTTGCTAGACTTTCCACTAATGTCACAGCTGCTATGCTAGAGTATCATATTTGCCAAAAAGAACTGGGCGTGGTGCACGCACTTGTAATACCAGTACTTGAGAGGCTGAGACAGAAGGATCACAATTTCGAGGACAGCCTCAGAAAGTGGCGGAGACTCAGCAACCTAGGGAGATCCTGTTTCAAAATAAAAATTTAAAAACAGGACTAGGGATGCTCAGAGGTAGTACTACACACACACACACACACACACACACACACACACACACACACACACACATGCACACACAAAATGCCAAAAGGAAATAATCATTTATCTTTTTCAGTTGTTATTCAAAATAAAAAATGACAGTTTCTACTAATTTAAAAGGGTATTCTAATAACGAAAGCAAGTTTGGGGTTCTTCATTGAAAGCAGCTGCTCTATAAAATCATTTCTCATACCTGAATGTAGCAGCTTCTTTCTTCATGTAACCACTAATGATAGCTAAGTAAAAATCGTATTTTGCATTTGGAAACAAAGTATAGCATCTTCAACTGTTATTAATTCTTTTATAACATTTTGTATCTTCAGTTTTCTACACCACTATATTCTCTATAGTATAAAATGCATACTTAGAATTATTTCTCAAATCAAGTTCTAGGATAATCATCCAGAAGAAAATTTGAAAAGCCAGTTTTGTCAGTAATTTGCTTATCCTTTTTCCAGTGAGCACACATTTTGGAATATATAGATAACTAATGTTTTTCTGTTTTCATTTAACCACTTAATTCCACTCTACTTTCCAACAGTTTCTTTCCTGAACCAAGCAAGCTCTCCTGAACTACTCTCACTCAGCTGTTTTTGGTTTCCCTGGGTATCTTAAAAATCTACATCTAAAGCACTTTTTAGTCTCCATTCTATTTTTTGCTAAAAAATATTTTGTGTGTATATGATACTGGTGATTGAACCCAGAGGCATTCTACCTCTGAACTACACCCCCAGACCAGTTTTATTTCTTATTTGGAAACAGGGTCTCACTAAGTCGCTGAAAGCTTCATTAAACTGCTGAGGTTGGCTTCAAACCTGCCGTCCTCCTGTTTCAACCTCCCAAGTACTGGGATTGTAGATGTGTTTCACCCTGCCTGGCTTAAAAAAATACTTTTTAATAATAATACTTAGGAGAGAGAAGAGTGAATGATGAATAGATACTATTTATTTAAAATAATTGTTTGCATTTAGCAAAAATGCTTCCATACATTTTATGTTCTATTTGAATTTTTAATACACCTCGTATATATTTCACTTTATCTTTGAAACAACTTTTTTTTTTTTATTGCAGTTCTGGGGAGTGAACTCAGGGGCATTCTACCTCCGAGCTACACCACCAGTCCTATTTTTTATTCTTTATTTTTGAAACAGGGTCTCACTAAGTTTCAGAGAGCCTCACTGGATCCTCCAGTCCCAGCCTCCCAAGTACTGGGATTACAAGTGTGCGCCACCACGCCCAGTTGAAACAACTTATTACTTCCCTAAACTAATGCAGTAGGCTCATAACAGGTAATGCTCATACAATAAGCAAATCTAAAGCAAGCTCTGACTCTAACATACTTGCAGGAAGGTAAGTGTGAGGTACACCAGTATGTGCAAATGAGTTATGTTCCATAGGCAGCTGGAAATGCAGAATCCAGGAACTAAGAGGAAAAGTCAAGTTTGGAGATAAAGATAACTAGCCATCCATGTTTCACCCTAATCCATGAGACTAGATGAGAGCAGTCCCAAGGTAAATTGTAGGGGAAATAAAGCAACCAAGGATAGCACTTTGCAAAACAAGTACTGTGAAGGGTAGGAGGAAAAGAACATGAAAAGAGTAGTAAGAAATGCAAAAAAAACTGTGTTCAAATTCCAACCCAGCTCTCCTTGGCGTTGTCAACAATGACCATGATTTACCCTGTTTTTCTCATGCTGTGAAATGAAACCTGTAGAGCTGCTATGAAGAGCAACTACTTATAAAATTACAAGTATAATCTAAAGGAGTGCTAATTACAGATCAATTACTGATAGTTTGTGGAAAAATACTTTTTTTCTCTATAGAAGTCTGCCTTTCCAAACCAAATTTTAGAGAACTGTCATGAGAGATAACAAATGAATTTCCCATTTGATTTAAAAATGGGAGCCGGGCATGGTGGCTCGCGCTTGTAATCCCAGCATTTGGGAGGCTGAGACCGGAGGATCCGGGTTCGAGGCCAGCCTCAGCTACCTAGTGAGGCACTCTGCAACTTAGTGAGACCTGGTTTCAAAATAAAGAATAAAAAATAGGGCTGGGGGTATAGCTCGGAGGTAGAATGCCCCTGAGTTCAATCCCCAGTACTGAAAAAAATAAAAATAAAAAATAAATAAAAATGGATAGAATTCTTAAATTCACTCAATTTTTATTTAGCAAAGCAAATCTATTTCACCAGGAGACATTATCTCCCCATTTCAGGATAATAATTTATAATTAGAAAATAAGAAAGCAACCGTCCTAAAATGTAAGCACTTTATAACTGCTTCTGAAGTTAGAACAAATGCTTAATAGAAAAAAATGAAGGATACACTAACTGTGTCTTTTTTTGGCTAGTGATGGTAAAGGATAGAATTCTGAACGAAAAGCAAAAGAACGATAGTAAGTTAAAAAATAGAAACCTCTGTGTCCTGTTCCCATGTAAGACATATGGAGTTGTGCCAAACTGCTTCATTCCAGAGCAAAGAGCCACTCAGTTGCTGAGGCTATATACAGAGAGAAGGAAATCCTTTCTCCCACACTCTCTGTTTCCAAAGATAATAATGGAAAACTAGAGAATGATGGATTTCACTACCAAGTAGCTATGTTTATACTATTTATGTCCTTCATTGGCTTTCTATAAGTCAAGTCTACTGATATTACAGAATACTGCAAAAGAAATAAATGCACAAAAGCAAAGAACTTGATTTTTCAAAAGTCACAATATTCCTATAATGTAAAAAAAAAAAAAATGCCATAGTCACTAAGTTTAAATTATAGTATCATTCCTATCAAGCCTTCAGTTGTACTCAAAAGACTGAGGCACATCAAAGAGAAAGGTAAAGTAATTAAATTCAGTTGTAAACACAATAAATAACATTTATTCAACTCTGAGTAAGCCTGCTCAACAGTTTGAGTAACCCACATACCCACCTCCAGCCAATTCACACTTTTTTCCTCTTGGGTCTTGGGTACGTAATCAGTCAACCCCCTCAGGTGATTGTTCATAACCAGTCAAACACCGGTGAACTGGTCTGTGAAAAGCCTGTTTTACTTTTTGTGTTCATATTCTATATCCCCCATTTTCAGTTCTATTCCTCTCTCTGCGTCTTATAGTAGTTAACATGTGCCTTTCCAATCAACCTGCTATAACTTTTTTACATATGATATATATCTCTACTGTAATAGGTAGATTTATGTGTGCATGAATCTTTAAATTTATGCAAACAGAATTATACTTCCCATTTGTTTTTGTAGTCTATCCATATTGAACTCTATAGATATGCTAAATACTGCAAGCTTGTTCATTTTGTTCCCTTGCCTTTTTTTGCTACAGAAGATGGACACTTGATTCCCCAGCCCTCTTTGAAACTCCAATGGCAGGTAACAGAATTCTGGCCAATACAATGCCAGTAGATGGCTGGGTGTGATGGTGCACACTTGTAATTCCAGTACTTGGGAAGCTGAGACAGGAGGATCCCATGTTTGCAGCCAGCCTCAACAACTTAATGAGATCCTGTTTCTAAATAAAAGAATAAGACCGATGCATGTGTATCTATGTTTAGAGCTGCACAAATTAAAATTGCCAAACTATGGAACCAGCCAAGATGTCCATCAACAGATGAATGGATTACAAAACTATGGGATATGTACACAATGGAATTTTGCACAGCCATAAAGAAGAACAAAATCATGTTATTTGCAGGGAAATGGATGGAACTGAAAAACATTATGTTAAGTGAGATTAGTCAGTCACAAAAAGTAAAAAACCATATGCTCTCCTTAATATGTGGGAGCTAGGGAGAAAATGGGACATAAGAGGGACTCCAGATGAAGAAGGAGAAATCTTAGGTGAGCAAAGAATTTGACTTAACGGAAGGTGATGGGGGGAGTGGGGACACCCTAATGAGCATGATGTACTTTCACAAACATATCAAAGTCAATCACTAAACTGAACTTAAGAAGGAGGGAGTGGGGTGGGAATTGGGGAAGGGTTAAATGAGAAATGTGTGCATGGAGCCGGGCATGGTGGCGCACGCTTGTAATCCCAGCATTCGGGAGGCTGAGACCAGAGGATCCGGGTTCGCGGCCAACCTCAGCTACCTAGTGAGGCACTCCGCAACTTAGTGAGACCCGGTTTCAAAATAAAGAATAAAAAATAGGGCTGGGGGTGTAGCTCGGAGGTAGAATGCCCCTGTGTTCAATCCCCAGTACCGCAAAAAAAAAAAAAAAAAAGAAATGTGTGCATGTATGCCTTTATCAGCTTGTACCTCACAAGGATGTATGATTACAATGCACGAAATAAAAAAATAAAAATAAAATAAATAAAAGAATAAAATAGGACTGGGAGTATAGCTCAGAAGTAGAATGCCCCTGGGTTCATCCCCACTACAAAATATATATGTATGTATGGGTTTTTTTTGGTTTTTTTTTGGCGGTACTGGGGATTGAACTCAGGGGCATTCTACCTCCGAGCTATACCCCCAGCCCTATTTTTTTTATTCTTTATTTTGAAACCGAGTCTCACTAAGTTGCGGAGTGCCTCACTAGGTAGCTGAGACTGGCCGCGAACCCGGATCCTCCGGTCTCAGCCTCCCGAATGCTGGGATTACAAGCGTGCGCCACCACGCCCGGCTT
>PVLC010020364.1:0-29321 GCA_004027655.1 Graphiurus murinus | reverse complement strand
TACTGGGGATTGAACTCAGGGGCATTCTACCTCCGAGCTACACCCCCAGCCCTGTTTTTTTATTCTTTATTTTGAAACAGGGTCTCACTAAGTTGAGGAGTGCCTCACTAGGTGGCTGAGGCTGGCCTCGAACCCGGATCCTCCGGTCTCAGCCTCCCGAATGCTGGGATTACAAGCGTGCGCCACCACGCCCGGCTCTTCCCTTTTCTTTAGTCTTTAAACACCAACTATATGCTGGCAACTCCTAAATTGTACACTCAGGTAAGACTCTTCTCCTGAATTATACACACACACAGACAGAATCTGTACCTACTTGACATTGTTGTTTAGGTATCTTACTAACATAGTATGTCCCAAATGAAATTACTGGCTTCCTGCTTAAAAGTTGCTCTTCTCAAAGTGTTTGTGAGCTTAGTAAATGTGTCTACTCTATTTTTCTAAATAGATCTCTATTACCTTTCTGTCAGTATAACAAAATATCTGAGTTAATTAAGAGAAAAGGTTTGTTTATTTGTTTTTGTGTACTGGAGATTGAACCCAGGGTGGGGTTTTGCCTCTGAGATACAATCCCCAGACCTTTTTATTTTTATTTTCAAATTTTGAAACAAGGTCTGGCTAGGAAAGGTTTATTTTGACTCATAGTTCTGAAAGTTCCAGTCCATGATCAATTGCTACATTGTTTGGGGCCTATAACATGACAGCATATCATGGTGAGAGTTCATGGTAGAACAAAACTGCTTAAATCAGGAGCCAGAGAGCAAAGAGAGAGGAAAGGGCCAGGGTCCCATTCCTTCCACAGCATGCCCCTGTGACTTAAGTACCTTCCACAAGTTTGTACCAAAGGTTTCATACTTCCAAATAGCGCCACCCTAGGCCTCAAGCCTTCAACATGGGAGTCTTTGGAAGATGTTGAAAATCCAAACCATAGCAGGAGCCATCCTTGCTTTTTCTCTTGCTTATTCCTACAACCAATTTGTGATCAGGCTGTGCATCTTTCACCCTGTTCCAAACCACCATTAACTCACATCTGGATTACTATAATATCTTCTTGTCTCTCAGTCACCTTGTTACACATCCTCCTATAGCTATTTCTAACACAGTAGCCTGAATGATCCCCTCAAAAAGTAAGTGAAACTGGAAAACATTATGTTAAGTGAGATTAGTCAGTCACAAAAAGCAAAAAATTGGATGCTCTTCCTAATATGTGGAAGCTAGGGAGAAAGTGGGTCATAAGAGGGACTCTAGATGAAGAAAGAGAAACCTTAAATGAGCAAGGTGACTTAACTGAAGGTGATGGGGGTGTGGGTGGAGGGAAACACCCTAATGCACATGATGTACTTTCACTAACATCTCAAAGTCAATCACTAAACTGAACATGAGAAGGAGGGAGGGGACAAGTAGTGAGGTGGGAATTGGGGAAGGGTTAAATGAGAGATGTGTGCATGTATGCCTCTACCAGCTTGTACCCAACAAAGAGGTATGACTACAATGCACCAATAATTAAAAAAAAAAAGTAAGTGAAATATTTTAGTGTTGTTTTTTTTTTTTTCAATTTCTCAGAACTCTCCAGTGGCTCTTCATTTTATTTAATGTAAAATCCAGTGGCATAAAAGGGCCTATAAAGATGTTACCTTTTTACTTTTATTATTTTGCTAATTCTTCCCTCTTTAGTCACACTGGCCCAGCTACCTCTGGTACATGTAGATGGGCCTTTTTTAGCCTTAGGTTTTTTGTGCTGCTGGTTCCTTCTGCAAAGAATACTCTTTCTCTAGGAACCACATAACAGTGTCTCACTAAGTTGTGGAGTGCCTCACTAAGTAGCTGAGGCTGGCTGTAAAACTGCCATCTTCCTGTCTCAGCCTCCCAAGAACTGGGATTAAAAGTGTGCACCACCATGCCTGACTTCACAAGAGACTTTTCTTTCTCTCATGTATGTTCTTGGTGCCTTTGTTAAAAGTTAGTTGGCTGTAAATATGCAGATTTATTTTGGGGTTCTCTATTTTATTCCATTGGTCTCTGCGTCTGTTTTTATGCCAGTACCATTCTCAGCTTTTGTTTAGCTGAAAAAATATTTATCTTCATTTTTTTTTTTTTTTTTTTTTTTTTTTTTTTTTTTTTTTTTTTTTTTTTTTTTTTGTGGTACTAGGGATTGAACTCAGGGGCGTTCTACCTCCGAGCTCTACCCCCAGCCCTATTTTTTTATTCTTTATTTTGAAACCGGGTCTCACTAAGTTGCGGAGTGCCTCACTAGTTAGCTGAGGCTGGCCGCGAACCCGGATCCTCCGGTCTCAGCCTCCCAAATGCTGGGATTACAAGCGTGAGCCACCACGCCCGGCTTTATCTTCATTTTTGAACAATATTATTGCTGAATATATACTTTCTAGGTTGAGACTTTCCTCCCCGAGTACTTTAAGGATGTCATCCTATTGTTTACTGGCCTGTAATGAGAAGTTGGTAGTCATTCTTATCCTTGCATCTCTATACATTCTTATTCTTATGCTTCTCTTATCCTTTTTTTTTTGCTCCTTTTCTGGCTGCTTTCAAGATTTTGTTTGTTTGTTTGTTTCTTATCAGCGACTATGATATTCCTAGATGTGGTTATTTTTATCCTGCTTAAGATTGGCTAACCTTGAAAGTTGGTGTTTTTCATCATACTTAACTTTTTGGCTATTGTTTTTCAAATATTCCTCCCACCCAATCTCATTTTTTTCTCCTCTGGTAATTACAATTATATATATTTTAGATAATTTGTAATTGTCCCATAAAGTCATTTGTCTTTAGTTTGTTTTCTCTGTTTCTGATAGTTTGGAGAATTTTGATTGATCAGTCTTCAACTTTATTTTCTTGTACCATGTTTGACATTATTGTTAATCCCCTTTGGTGAAGTTTAATTTCAGTTATTGTACTCTTAAGTTCTAGAACTTCCATTTGGTTCTGTTTTTTGGTTTCCATTTTGTTAATTTATTAATCTAAATTGCTGTTTTCTAACATGTTATAATTCCTTAACTTCTTTAGTTTTGTTTAATTTCATCAGAAAATCCTCTTGTTTCATCTTGATTATGAAGTGATACTAGATATAATTTAAAAATACTTGACTACTTTTTTTTTTTTTTAACTTTCCTGAACTTTCTGTGGGTTTTCATGTTTAAAAATTACAGTGATGGATGTATGATCAAGGGCAGATGGGGAGAGAAATGAAATTAAGGTTAGGTTATATAGAGGAGGCAGTGCAACCAATGGGACCATGGCTTTAATACAGTTTTAAGTTGGGTACAGTTAACAATAGATTACTGGATTTTACCTGTGGTACTGGATTGTACCACTCCTCTACTATATAGATAGTAACCACAGACATTTAGAACTTGAACAAACTTTAGAAATGATCATGACAACCTCATTTTTATTCTGTTAAAATGCATATGCTAGCCGGGCGTGGTGGCGCACGCTTGTAATCCCAGCATTCGGGAAGCATTCGGGAGGCTGAGACCGGAGGATCCAGGTTCGCGGCCAGCCTCAGCTACCTAGTGAGGCACTCCGCAACTTAGTGAGACCCGGTTTCAAAATAAAGAATAAAAAATAGGGCTGCGGGTGTAGCTCAGAGGTAGAATGCCCCCGAGTTCAATCCTCAGTACCGCAAAAAAAAAAAAAAAAAAAAAAAAAAAAAAAAAAAAAAAAAATGCATATGCTAGGATTTCATACCTACTGAGTCAAAAAGATAGATGATAGATGCTTTCAATGTATGTTGTTAAGCCAAAATAGTATAATATAAAGGATCCAATAGTTCTTGGTCAGTATTGACAGATAATATTCATATATAGCTTTAGAATATCAAAACAAATTAATAATTTACAGGATAAACCAGTCACTAGTTAAAAACAGAAACAACCCCCCCCCAAAAAAAAACAAAATAGTAGCATAAATACTTGATGTTTATTGTGTCACCAAAAAAATCTCTGTAGCAGGTTCTGAACATATGGTAGATTACATAGAATAATGTATTAAATATGTGGCATAATATATACATATGTGTCACACACACTCATTTGTATGCACATATTTGCTTAAATTACATTAAGTTTTATATTAGTGGATACTAATTTTTGTATTTTCCATACTGACATGGGATTCATAAGTGGTTATCAACAGGGGAATGAAATGACTATGCAGATCTCTGTGTTGTTTATCACTGTATCTCCCTAGCATCTATCACAGTATCTGGCATATGTTAGATGCTTAATAGTATTTATTGAATAAATTAGTGATATATCCTATTGTAAACTCTCCTCCCTTGTGAAAGAATTACTTTTTTTTTTTGTTTTGGTGCTGGGGATTAAACCCAGGGACATTCTACCTCTGAGCTATACCCCAGCCCTATTTTATTTTTATTTGGAAACAGGGTCTTTCTTTTTTTGTGTGTGTGGTACTGGGGATTGAACTCAGGGGCGTTCTACCTCCGAGCTATACCTCTCAGCCCTATTTTTTATTCTTTATTTTGAAACCGGGTCTCACTAAGTTGCAGAGTGCCTCACTAGGTAGCTGAGGCTGGCCGCGAACCCGGATCCTCCGGTCTCATCCTCCCGAATGCTGGGATTACAAGCGTGTACCACCACGCCCGGCGGAAACAGGGTCTTTCTAAGTTGCTGAGAACCTCACTAAATTGCTGAGGCTGGCTTCAAATCTGCGATCCTTGTCTCTCAGCCTCCCAAGTACTGGGATTACAGGAGCATACTACCAGCCCCAGCAAGAATCATTCTTTTGAAAGAATGCATAGAAAGATGAACTTCATTTTTATACAGACTGTACCACCAAATACATCATTGTAAAGTTCAGGGATAAGCCCAAACAAAAGCCTCTGCAATAGAGCTATTATTCCCCAAATATGAGGTTTTTCTTAACATTTTGAATTTCTCCTAAATCTCCTTACATGAACATTTAACTTATTAGTGAACAGGTAACAACTAAAGCTTTCTGTTTTTTTTAATGTTCTGAGTAACCAAAATAAGGAAACCTTTTTTTTTTTAAATCTCTACTCAATGGTTTCCATTTATTTTGGCATTTAATAATTTTCCTACCTTGTATTATTATTTAAGTATTTAATGTGTATGACTATTATTTAGCTAGAGTTCTTACATATCATCTTTTATACAATTATTTGCCGAATAGCATAATACTATTCATGTAGTTGATGGTCAATACCTGTTGATTGAAATTATGTTTGAGACCTTGTTGATCAGTAAGCAAAACACTAAAGAGACTAATTTTTTTTTTTTTTTAATGGTACCGGGGATTGAACTCGGGCATTCTACCTGTGAGCTATACCCCCAGCCCTATTTTTTTTATTCTTTATTTTGAAACAGGGTCTCACTAAGTTGCAGAGTGCCTCACTAAGTAGCTGAGGCAGGCCGCGAACTGTCATCCTCTGGTCTCAGCCTCCCAAATGCTGGGATTACAAGTGTGCATCACCACGCCCAGCTGAGCCTAATTGTTTTTCCACTGGTTTATCTTGCTAAGGGATCAGCTTGTTCACTCTTACCTTCCATCAAAGAGGTATGGTGAGGCAGATATGTATTTTGTATTTCATGATATCATTCTTTCCAACTGTAGCTATTTGGAGTTAGGATTGGACACTTAATTCAAGACATGCCTAATCCATAGATTAGGCAACAGTTTATTTCCTTATGTATAAAAGTGATTTTTATCTAATATGATTTGGCTTAGGATAATGAATGATTTAGTAGTGGAGCTAAACTCCTGAGATTTCATGAGGCTGAGTTGACTTATGGTTGAGTCTTTACCATCTGAAGTCATAGGAAGTTAAGAAAGAAAGGATGGAAGGTAAACAACCTTGTTGGTAGAGCAGTCAGACCAACAGCTGTATGGATGCATAGGTACTAAAGGCATTAACTGACTTGACTTGAATTAGCTATTTTACATAATACAAAACAGAAATATAAGAAAACAGGAATGACATTTTGATGTCCAATACATTTTTGTGTTGTGAATCATCTTTTGTGATCCTTTGAAGATTCATTTTAGACTTTAGGGCTGAACTGTTTCACTTAATTTTATTCCATGTTGGGGCTTCTATGGCCCTTCTGAGATGTTTAACATAAAATCCAGGGTATTTTTTATTAAGGTCCTTTTAGTTTAACAGGGTTTAAATTACAGTTGTACCAACACTGTGGCTATGAGATTTCTGCTCAGATCTTTAGCTTCTTATCTACCGTTTTCTGCTTGCAGTCTTGGAGTTTATCTTGTGCATATGTATTTTAGAAGTAAATAAAAAACTTGAGGTAACACTTTTGTGGGTTTTGGGGTTTTTCTCTTAAATTCCTTTAAAACCATAGTCCCAGTGCTTTCCCCACAGCTTTCTTTATAGAAGATAGTGTTGGTGGTGGTGTGGTGTATAATAGTTTGAAGTATAAGTTCAACCAGAAGTTTAGCTGTGGTCTCTGCTTGAGCTAGTTCCTATATTTGCCCCATATGAACTGTTTAATCTGCCACTGCTTATGTACAAAGAAGCTCAATAGATTTGTAGTTTTAACTCTGCTTACTACTTCTCATTTTTATTTCATTTCTGGACCACAGGATGAGAGTAGAAGAAAGTGTGTGTGTGTTGTGTGTGTGTGTGTGTGTGTGTGTGTGTGTGTGTGTGTCTAATTGACATTGAGACCCTGGTGTGGTGGTGTATACCTGTAATCTCAGTATTTGGGGAGGCTGAGACAAGATTTCGTGTTTCAGGAAAACCTCAGCAATTTAGCAAGGCCTTCAGCAACTTAGCAAGACTCTGTTTCAAAATAAAAAATAAAATAGGGCTGGGGTTGTAGCCTGAAGGTAGAATGCCTGTGAGTTCAATCCCCAGTACCACAAAAAGAAAAAAAAAATGACATCAAGTGAAAATGATGTTTTGGGAGTACAGTTCTAACATGAATTTAACACACACACACACACACACACACACACACACACACACACACACACATTCAATTAGTCATGACCCTAATCATGATACAGAACAATCCCCTTATCTCACAAAACCTCCCTTGTGTTTTCTCTGTAGTTCACCCATCCATAACCTCTGGCAGCCACTGATCTGTTCTTTGGCATTGTAGTTTTATCTTTTCAAGAATATCATCATTGTACTCATAGTATTTAGCCCTTTATATCGCTGCTCTTTTTTTCATTTTGCATAATGTCTTTAAGATTTATTCAAGTTGGTACATGAATCAATAGTTCATTCTTTTTTGTTCTTGAGTAGTGTTCTATTGTATGAATTTGTTTATCCGTTCATTAATTGAAGGATTCCTCCTTTCCTTTCCTTCTTTCCTCTTTTCTTTGTTTTGATTTTTAGTTCAGCCACTCTAAACATTTCATGTGTAGGTTTTTGTCTGAACATATATTTTTGTTTTTTTGGGGTAAAAAACTAGGAATGGGATAGCTGTGTTTTTCTCAAGTGGTGTGCAGTATTGCATCCCCACCCACAATATATGAGAGTTTTACTTCTTTGCATTCTTGTTAGCACATGTTATTGTTTTTTTTTTTTTAATTTTAGTTATTCTAATAGGCATGTATTAGTATCTTGTGATGTTCTTTTCTCTTTTGGCTAATTATGTCAAATATCTTTACATGTACTTTTTTTTTTTTTTTTACCATCCAAATATTCTATCAGGTGAAGTGTCTTATATGTTTTGCCCAATACTGTGTGTGTGTGTGTGTGTGTGTGTGTGTGTGTGTGTGTGTGTTACTGATGATTGAACCCAGCGTTATTCTACCTCTCAGATACACGTCCAGGCCTATTTTTTAATTTTGAAACAGGGTCTCAGTGTGTTACTGTGTGCTGACTTTGGGCCTGTGATCTTCCTGTCTCAGCCTCAACTTCCCACGTACTGGAATTACCGGCATGCCCTACCCCACCTGGTTTGTCCAGCTTATTAATTGCATTGTTTTATTGTTTTTTAACCTCTAGTTATTTTTTTAATTTTTTTTCTCTTTTGTCTGTTATTACCATGTATTTGGAACTGATGGAGTAAGCCTTAAATATATATTCACTTGGCCATCTTGATTGAAAGTTCAAGGCAGAATATTCTTGAAGTCAACATTTTTTACATGAAAGGATTGCAGAAAACTATTGGAATGGAAATGGAACAAAATAATTAAGAATATCTAAATAATCCTTCTAGATATTCTTTTTTTTTTTTTTTCTGGTGGTACTAGGATGGAACCCAGAGGCATTCTACCTCTGAGCTATACCCCCAGCCCTATTTTTTATCCTTTATTTTTGAAACAGGGTCTCACTAAGTAGCTAAGGCTGGCCACGACGTTGTGATCCTCCTGTCTTAGCCTCCCAAGTACTGGGATTACAAGCGTGGGCTACCATGCCCAATCTAGGTATTCCTTTTTACAAACATATTCTGACCTATAAAATTAAATGAAAACTGTTTATATTCAAGTCAACTTATTTTGAAAGATTAACATAAGGCATGGAGCAAACACTTTTAGTCCCATAATTTTGTCTGAATTTAAAAACTAGTTTTAAAAGTAAGTTTGTAGTTTTATTTGAAGTGTCTTGACTATTTTACCAGTGATCTAATTGAGTATTTGCAGAGATACTTTATGTACTGACATAGTTTTATTTTATTATGATTTTAAATTGACGATTCTTCATGGCAGTCGTCATAGTATCTTTGGATTCTAGCATATACAAAAGTTTTTACTTCAAGTATTTGCTACATGTCCTAATTTAAAAAATAAATCGATAATGCTTTATGAGTGTTAAGGTATAAAAATGTTTTCCTAGACCTTTTGAGAATGTAATGATTAAAAATGATGCAAAGAAACTTGTAGTTAAAATAAAAGAAAATTCATCACTGATTTAAGTGAACAGTGACTGAGACACTTGACAAGTACATACAGAGTTACTATTTATGTGACTTATCTTTAGGAATTTTTAGAAATTTGTTTCCAGTTGTTGGAAAACATTATGTTAAGTGAGGTAAGTCAGTCACAAAGAGTAAAAAAGCATATGTTCTCCCTAATATGCAGATGGGGCATAAGAGGGACTCCAGATGAAAAAGGAGAAACCCTAGATAAGCAAAGAAGTAACTGAAGGCGATGGACAGGGGCGGGGGGGGGGGGACCCTAATGCACATGATGTACTTTCACAAATATATCAAAGTCTATCACTAAACTGAACTCTGAACTTGACAAGGAGAGAGAGGGCAAGGGAGTGGGGTGGGAATTGGGAAAGGGTAAATGAGAAATGTGTGCATCTATGCCTTTATTAGCTTGTACCTAACAAAGATGTATGATTACAATGCACCAATTAATAAAAAAAAATGAGAAAAAAAAAAGAAATTTGTTTCCAGTTGTATTGACAGAATTATGACAATTTAAAGAAATTCTGTATCTTAGGGAAAAGAAGGTACTTTTTTGCATTAAAAAAAGTAGAATATACTATAAGGTTATTAAAGGCAATATATAAGTTTTTTCTCAGAGCCTTTATATTTCTCATGAATAAGGCCAAAGTACTAAATTAAAAGAAAGGCAGTTGGGGGCTTTCTCTCAGCTTACCTGTATGTTCCCCTGTAAATCAGCAAGATTCTGTGGATTAAACAAGGCTATTATCAAAAATTATTTTGACTTTTAAAATTGAATTATTTTCCAATTATATGAGTGGTTATAGAATTCCAAATTGTGATAATCATCCTTGTTCTCATTTTAGTTTGAGAATGTTTCTTTGACCTATCTGGAATTTGTAATATGATCTAATGATTGACTTGAGGCAACATTTGATAGTCTTAAATAGATGAACATTATTATATTATTTTAGTAATTCATTATTATATTATTTTCAGTAATTCATTCAAAAAGTGACTAAAACCCTTCATAATAAAAACACTTTCTCTTTAGAAACTTGAGACAATGATTTCTAAATCCAAACTCTCAAACCAAAGGGGGTTGGATTTTGATAACCTTTTTTTTGGAGGGGGGGTGGTACTAGGGATTGAACCCAGGGGTGTTCCTACCTCTGAGTTACATTTCCATTTTTTCTTTACTTTTATTTTGAAACATTGTCTTCCTAAATTGCCCTGCACTGGCCTCAAACCTGTGATCCTTCTGTCTCAGCCTCCCAAGTACAAGTACTAGCATTAGAGGCATGGGTCACTGAGCTGGATAAGTTTTGATAATCTTTACCATGCATGGTATAGTAAAAAGTGTCACTATGAAAAAAAACTGTTGATTTATAGCTTCCCGAGGAACTATAACATCATGATAGTATATACTCTTCCTTGGAATTTATTTTCAGAAATGAAAAAAGTACATCTTCATAACCAGTCTCTTGTACAAAAAGTACTAAGATATGGTGAGAAAAATACATTGAGACAATAGTGTCTAAAGATCAAAAACAGTTTTTCTGTGAAATACTCTCATCTGAGTAATGAAGAGACAAGGTATCAGAAAATGAAAAATATTCTGATTTTACTGTCTGTACTTAAGATAATGATACTTATTAGACCTATGTGTTTTTAAATTCATAGGCCTCTTTTAAGAAGTCTTTGTTTTCTGAGCATTCAAATGTGATCTTACTGTTAAGGACTTTGTTTTGTATTTTAAGTCTTTATTTTAACTTTAATTGTTCATATAGCTTATTATAGAACTCATTCTGTAAGTAGTATTATTTAATGCTAGTCTCATTAACATAATCTTGAATAAATTAATAACTATTCATATGTTTTGTTTAATTTGGAGGTTTCTTGAATATGAGACAGTATTGACTACAGTTACTATTTTATTTAATTTATTTTTATTTTTTATTTTTTTTTAAGCGTTGAAGATTGAATCCAGGGGCATTCTACCACTAAGCTACACCCCTAGCTCTTCTTTATATTTATTTGAAAACAGGGTCTTATTAAGTTGCTGAGGCTGGCATTGAACCTGTGCTCCTCCTGTTTTAGCCTCCCAAGTGCTAGGATTATAGGCATGTGCCACCACACCTGCTTAATAACATTTGCTCTGTAATGTCCAAACAATGAAGAGATAGTTTACCCAAAATTGCTTAGATATTTAGATTTTGAACTAGGTTACAGTTTATCTCATTTTTTGTCTATATGTTTTATGTGTATTATTTCTAGAATTAGGCTAAATAAATTAAAATTAATATCTTAATTTAGAAATCTAAAGTTACCTTAAAGAATACTTTGTTATCTTATATTTCTGAAGGTTAAAGTCCAATAGATCTCATAGGGCCGAAATTGCAGTGTCAGCAGAGCATCATTCCTTTCTGGAGGCTAGAGAAATATACATTTCCTTTTCTTTTCCAGTGATGCTGCCTGTCTTCCTTGGATGATGACTTCCTTCTTCCTTCTTTAAAACCAACAGTGATGGGTTGAGTCAGTCTTATACTGGCAACTGTCCTGTTTTCTTTCTTTGAAACCAGCTATAAGAGGTTCATTCCTTTAAGGACTCATGTGATTAGATTGGACCCATGTAGATAATTTAAAATAATCTCCCAGCTGTAGAATCCTTAATCTTTATTACATGTGCAAAGTCCATTTTTACTATTTGTAGCAGAGGAAGATAATCCACTCCATCACCCCCCCTTACACCCACCCTCCTTGGTTACCTATCCAGGGGCCTATAAATTAACAAACCAGTCATTGTGGTACATACATGTAATACCAGTACTTGGGAAGCTGAGACAGGAGGATCTCAGGTTCAAGACTGACCTCAGCAATGTAGCAAGACACTCAGCAACCTAGTGAGACCCTGTTTCAAAAACAAAAAAATAATATATAAAAGTTCTTGGGGTCTAGTTTGGAGGTAGGTGCCTCTGGGTTAAATCCCCAGTAAGAAAAACACACACACACACACACACACACACACACACACACACACACACATTGACAAAAGATAGACTTAATTAGGCTAGATGAATAAATTCTGGGAATCTGTTGTTCAGCATGGTGACTATAGCTAACAGTAGTGTATTATGTGCTTGAAAGTTGCTGAAAGTAGATCTTAAAGTGTTCTTACCACAAAAAATGACAAGTGTGTGAGATGAATATATATTTAGAAACATCATATTGTATATAGTAAATATATACAATTTTTATTTGTCAATTATTCTTCAGTAAAGCTAAGGGGATTGGAAAGATAAAAAGTTTAACATGTGGATTGCTCATACACATGGGAGTGATGAATAACTTTAAGGTGTAGTTAGAATTCTTGCTTATATATCATTTTAATCAAAGAACACTAGTTATGTAGAGAAATGACAAGACAAAAAAAATGTCCATGAATTTCTTCGACGACAAATTATGGGAAGGAAAATATATAAGAGAATTAATGGAAAATAATGGGTAGTTAGTAAGGTTTATTATGTAGATTCCCCTGGTGCTCTCCTCTGAGTTAATAAAGGTCTAGAGTTGTTTCTGGTGATTAAGAATCTTTTTTTAAAATCGTTTTGCCCTTCCTGGCAGAGAGAGGGAAGATGGAGAGATTTTGTATGTCTGTTTTTCTCAGTTGTGTTTAGTTCAAAATAATCCTTATGTCAAAGTGGCATATTTTGGTATGACATACTCTGAACTTCTTCACAAAGATAACATATCCAGAGCCGGGCGTGGTGGCTCACGCTTGTAATCCCAGCATTCGGGAGGCTGAGACCGGAGGATCCGGGTTCGCGGCCAGCCTCAGCTACCTAGTGAGGCACTCCACAACTTAATGAGACTCGGTTTCAAAATAAAGAATAAAAAAAAAATAGGGCTGGGGGTATAGCTCGGAGGTAGAGTGCCCCTGAGTTCAATCCCCAGTACCACACACACACAAAAAAAGATAACATATCCACAGATGCCTGTGGATTAGAACAATGGCAGCTTTGCTTTGGAGGCCTTGTTTTGCCTACAAACTGCATAAAGAGTCCACTTTTTCCTTAAGGGATATTATTAATACATAATCTTGAAAGAACTTATTAGGCAAGTTGTAAAGCTCTAGATCTTTGAAGAATAATTGTTTTAAGTATAAAACTAATGAACTTAGTTTCTTGAGTACAAGAAATATGATTTTAAAGAATAATACAGGATGTAACAGCAGTGTAACTGGGTCTGAGTCCAGATGCTCACTGCTGGAAAGCCAATACTCGGGAGATAAGAGCTGGCCGGCAAGAACTCAGATTTATTCAAGGGCTGGCACTCAAAGAAGACAGAAGAGCTATCCTCCCCCAAACAATCATCTTAGGGAACTCAGTAAGTGAAGGGACTTTTATGGGGAAGAAAAGAGAACAGAGGGACAATGGACACAAAGGCTGCGTGTTGAGTTGTGCATCAAGGCTCCATAACCATGCCACTCATCCAGGGAAGATTTTTTCTTTTCTGTGGGAATATCCTTGTGATAACAATTGACCTTCTCCTAGGCCAGGTACTATAATTCTTTAGACATACTATTTCTTTCTAAGTTAAACATCCCGCTTCTAATAGAAGAACATGATTAGCAAGTCCTTGGCTCACTTTTTTTTTTCTGTTTTCTGTACTAGGGATTGAATTCAGGGGCATTCTACCTCTAAGCTACACCCCCAGCCCTATTTTTATTCTTTATTTTGAAACAGGGTCTCACCAAGTTGAGGAGGCCTCATTTAAGTTGTTGAGTCTGGCTGCAAACCTGGATCCTCCTGTTTCAGCCTCCCTAGTACTGGGATTACAAGTGTGTGTCACCATGCCCTGCATTGGCTCATGTTTTGATATTATCTGAAAATTATTAGATCTTCTATATTCTGAAAGACTAAAGAAAGATTATTGATTAGGAGGTCCTGGGACCAATGCTTTTTTAAGTTCTTTTTCCTGCAGTAGCTGACTAGCAGTTAGTGTCTCAGTCATTTTAAGGGTTGTTTTCTTTATAATTTACAATGCTGAGCAGAGGGGAAAAACAATAACTTTCTAAGGGGCAATTTGCCAAGTAGGGCTTATTTAGAATTAGGGTGGCCTAAGACACAATGGTGTAGCCGTTATCACTGTTAGGCTAGCGTGGCTATTTTTTTTTGATAATATATTAAGATATAACTGAATTTAATCTGAAGATTTTCTGGAAACAACAGATTAATCAGGAGCAAAGCATACAAATTTATTAATGCTCATAGTCGTAATCACAGGAGAGTGATTACCCAGTAATTCAGTGACGTCCAGATGCTTATGTAAGCTTCTTCATCGGGAAAAGGGGGGTTGGAGGGAATTTAGGCAATTTTGAGAAATAGTAATTGATTTTTAGGAGGAATGAGTGGGTCAAGAGGACAGACAATAATACGTAAATGATTTTCTTTGGAAAAATGAATGGACCCAGGAGACAAATAATAGCTTGTGAAAATGTCTGTTAAGGTGTGATTACTTCCTTTAGTCTTTCTTCCTATGATAAGGGTTTATATTATGAAACCTCAAGGAGTGGATTGAAGGCAGTTGTTTCCTTTTTGGCTGGCCAGTGTTTGAGCAGAGAAAGGGAGTATCAAAGTAAAGCTTCTTCCAAGGTTTGCTGGTCTACAAGGGCCTTTAATTTAAATAGTTAGCATACCAGAGGGCTATATTTTGGGATGAAATTACCTGGGTTCAGTCAACCTATATGACATATAAAGGATTTGCTACATTGTTAATTTATTACATATATACCTAATACTTTGTTGATAGTTCTATTTCTGTTCCAAAGGTAGAAATGAAGAGTTCTTTGTGTATTATTTCTGTATATTAGGTTTCATTTTAATGACTACCCCTTTTCCTTTTAGCTCTACAATTTTTTCACCTGGACTGTGTAATACTCATTTAACTGTTCAGCCAGAACTTAACATAAGATTATTCCTTTCTCTAAAGGAAATGTAAGCAATCTTAAACTAGTAACTGAACTGATTATTATATTCTAATTGGACATTCCAATTAGAATCTTTTTTAAAAATTTCTTATAGCAAAACCCTTTTATTTAGTAGTTTGTTTTCAGTGTTATTCATACTGTTTGATTCACCATCATTCTTTTGTATGGAAAGTAACTTCTAAAACTTAGACATTGTGGCTGGTTTTTAAATTTTTTAGACCAATTTAATATTGCTAATTCGGATTGCTTGCATTTCTATTCACTGGATGATTGTCTTCCTTTTTCTTATTTTAAGTGCTGGAAATGTTTAGTCTGGCTTTTTTTTTTTTTTTGGTCTACTGACAAACTGGTTTTTGACAGAGTTAAGTGAGACCATGCTAAGTGTTCATAGCACTTGATGAATAAGTTAATTATGTGTTCCATTTGAAGTGTTCAGAGAGTATGAATATATATTCTTTAATGATTTCCAGATTGTTTTGAAGTTTCTATTGAGAGAGAGAGAATGTGTGTGTGTGTGGAGGGGTATTGAGGATTGACCTCAGGGGCTTTCTACCTCTGAACTATACCCCCATCCTATTTTATTCTTTACTAGTTGCTGAGGCTGGTCATAAACCTGTGATCCTCTTGTCTCAGCCTCCCAATTACTGAGATAACAGTTGTAGGCCACCATGCCTGGCTTTCTATTCCTCTTTGTACTTAGGACAAAATTGATAACTATGTAAATGTGATACCTTACTAAATTATAGGGAGATTTCAACCTTTCATTAAGTTAAAAAATTAATGTCCCTAGCATATACCCTAGTGGTTCCTAGATTTTTGGGATTTCATAGACCAATATTGACAAGTTTTGAAAATAGACATAGATGTGCCAAATTTTAATTTTTCTAAGTAAGCAAGCACATAATAAAATCCAATTATTTTAATGTATTACAGTTATATAGTAAAGGAACTCTTGAACTTCAGAAAAAGTTGGCAGGATAAAGTTACAGAGTATAAAAAGGTTATATAAATTCAGTACATTTTTTGTTTTGTTTTTTTTGTGGTACTGGGGATTGAACCCAGAGGCATTTTACCTTCGAGCTACATCCCCAGCCCGATTTTTTATTCCTTATTTTGAAACAGGGTCTCACTAAGTTGCGGAGTGCCTCACTAGGTAGCTGAGGCTGGCCGAGAACTCGGATCCTCCAGTCTCAGCCTCCTAAATGCTGGGATTACAAGCGTGCGCCACCACGCCAGGCTAAATTCAGTACATTTTGCCTTATAGAAAAACATTGTTTTTTATTCTTCAGTGTTACTGACTAAAACTTGTTATAAAAAATAGATCTTCGGTGCCACTAATTTATTCATCACTTTTTATTAAGTAGAGCCTTGAGGTTCATGAGTATATGATTTTCCTAAAACCAGCAAATGATTTGTTGTAGGAGGAATTCAGAACCACATGTTTTCCCTAGAGTGATTTTGTAACACAAATATAACATGATACAGTATGTAGCAGTTTATCCTTTCTGTCATCCCTACTACTCTTCATTGTCCATTGCCTATAAAAAATATTACATTCTCCTATCTTCAAGGCTATTTATTCAGTATTGTCTTTGCTTTCTATGCCCTTGAGTTTTAATTTTGTGTTGTAGAGAAATCTAATGCTCCCACCACCCCATGGTCTGTTCAGCACTTTATTCATGACTTATATAAAGAGTTGAAACATACACACTTGATATATTCAATGTGCAGAAATATAAGAAATGAAAAATATATTTGTTCTCTTTATCTGTTTCCTCATTGTTTCTCAACCTCAACCACTAGTCTTTTTCCCTAAGGTAATCACTATTAACAATTTCTAGTATAACCTTTCAGAAAACATTTGATGCACATAACAGTAACTGGCTATATTTAAATGTCTTCTAATATATGTATCTATTAAACATATACCATGGGATTACCTAAGGGTACATTTTTAGTTTTATTTCTGGTTTTACGTTGGCCTCACCCTTGATTTTTTTTTTTCTAAAAAGTTTATGTTAAGCCGGGCATGGAGGCTGAGACCAGAGGGTCTAGGTTCGAGGCTAGCCTCAGCTACCTAGTGAGGCAGTTTGCAACTTAGGGAGACCCTATTTCAAAATAAAGAATAAAAAACAGGGCTGGGGTTATAGCTCGGAGGTCGAATGCCCCTGGGTTCCATCCCCAGTACCCCCCCCCCCACACACACAAAAAGTTTATGTTATCTTATACATTAAAATAAAAACATTTGTATTTGAAATTTTTCCTGGTACAAGTCAGAATACAAATAAATAAATAGTATTTGGCCAAATTGTGTTACTCTGCAATTGAGTCTAGACTGATAATTATTCATTTATTTGCTTCTTCCTAATATGATTGTAAGCCAAGAATTTTTACTAGTTAAATTATTAGAAAACATTATATGTATACCATTGAATTCCCCTACTCCCCAATTATATCGTAAAGTTATGTTCAAGAAGTAAATGTGATGTTTCTAGAGAATGTGTTGGATGAGTCATGTATAAATGGGGAGGAAGAAGGAAAGGTAAATGTGTGTGTGTCAGTTTCTTTAGAAAGGAATTAAAATTAATTATCACAAGGAAAGGATGTGTTATATGCCAACAACCATGTCCATTCATACAAATGCAGTTATCATGGAAGTCACAGTGTAAATTATTTATTTTTGTTGTTAATGGGTTGTCTATTCTTTTTGCCGATGCCTGTGTAGTATACTTTTTTGATTCCATTTCTCTTTCATATTAGGGTATATAAAGTTAAAACTAATTACTGAACTGTGGGTTGAAAGTCCTCTTTGATGACAGAAGATATATTTTAGAATAGAATGAGTGGTACTTGGAGCTTCATGAATTCTTTCTATCTGAACTTGGGTTATGTAGTCAGTGAATTTGGTGTCTTGATTAAAAAAATCTGGTAAACTGGTGTAGGATTCATGTGTTTTTGTCATACTGATTCTTATTGTATTATTGTTTAACTTAGATATGCCATTTAAGATAAAAATCACTTCTTAGAAAATAGCAACTAGCTGGGCGTGGGTGGCACACACCTGTGATCTCATTACTTGGAAGGTGGAGACAGAAAGATCCTGGGTTCAAGGCCAGCCTCAACAATTTACTGAGGTCCTCAGAAACTTAGACCCTGTTTTAAGATTAAAAAAAAAAAAAAGCCGGGTGTGGTGACACATGCTTGTAATCCCAGCATTTGGGAGGCTGAGACTGGAGGATCAGGGTTCACGGCCAACCTCAGCTACCTAGTGAGGCACTCCGCAACATAGTGAGACCCGATTTCAAAATAAAGAATAAAAAATAGGGCTGAGGGTATAGCTCAGAGGTAGAATGCCCCTGAGTTCAATCCCCAGTACCGCAAAAATAAATAAATAAATAAATAAATAAATAAATAAATAAATAAATAAATATTTTTTTTAAAAAGTGGGATTGGGGGTATAACTCAGAGGTAGAATGTCTCTGGGTTCAAGTCCCAATACCACAAAAATAAATAAATAGGAAGAAAGCAACGAATATGAGATTAATGCTGTATGCTTGGCCTTTTGAAATTAAGTAACTTTCTTTTAGTTAGGTAAGAAAAAGCTTTCCATATTCATAACAAAAGAGTTGTGAATGATTACACAAATTGGATAAACCTAAGTAATTACACAAGTCAGACACTTTTGTATGATTACACAACCCAAATAGTCCTGAATGAATTGTGTGGTTTGCAGAATTACTGAGTTGGTTTTTGGCCTTGCCTGATGTACTTTTTATGTAAACATAAAAAAGACAAATACAAATAGATTTGTTCATATAGCTTAACAAGTGCCTGTTAAATTTCTTTTGTTTTCTGAAACTAGTTCTCTCCCTACCAGAATCAAGTGTTGTGATTGTGATGATAATGACTGTTAATATATGTTGTTCAAAGTGACACATAGCTTGAATTTATAATGTTCAAAGTTAGGCATGGAATTTCTGCTTTGTTGGATATGGAAGCTAGTATTAATTGTCAGAGAATAGAACTTAATACTAGTTTGTTTGTTTGCTTGTTTATTTATTTATTTATTGTGGTACTGGACTCCAAGCTACACCCCCAACTGTATTTTTTTTTTTTTTTTTGCGGTACTAGGAATGGAACCCAGAGATATTCTACCTCTGAGCTATACCCCCAGCCCTATTTTTTTTTTTTTTTATTCCTTATTTTGAAACAGGGTCTCACTAAGTTGTGGAGGGCTCACTAAGTGGCTGAGGCTGGCTGCGAACCCACATGCTCTGGTCTCAGCTTCCCAAGTACTGGGATTATGGGATTACAAGCGTGCACCACCATGCCCATCTCTCAAACCTATTTTTTATTCTTTGTTTTGAAACAGGGTCTCACTACGTTGTGGAGGGCCTCACTAAGTAACTGAGGTTGGCTGTGAATGTACGATCCACAGTCTTAGCCAACCAAGTACTGGAATTACAAGCATGTGCCACCACCCTTGGCCTAGTTTTACTTCTGATTCTAAGCTTTTTAAAAACAATTATTGGTCTAGCTAAAAAAAGAAAAAAAAAGTTTGGCACTGGGCAATCCTTTTTTTTAAAAATTTTTTATTTTGAGAAACAAGGTCTCACTAAATTGCTGAGGCCAGCCTCAAACTTGCAATCTTTCTGCCTTAGCCTCTCAAGTACTGGGATTACAGGCATGCACCACTGCACCCAGGTGGTCTACCAAATTTGGTTATTGTATTTTTTAGTTAAGAATTGAAATAAACCTGGGTTTCTGTCCGGATTCTATCATTACATAGTTATATGACCTTTGGAAAATGTCTGTTGGCTATAGTTTCTTCATTTTTTAAAATAGCAGAATTGAATTCCTAGTTTATCTGTGAAATCCTATCCACTTCTAAAACTCAGTGACAACCATTTTATGATTTTTCCTGTTTTTCTCTTTTCAGCTCAAAATAGTCTTGAGTCAGATTTATTTTACCCTTTTCTGTATAGTCATGTGTCACTTGAGAGACACATTCTGAAAAAAGAGTAGTTAGGTGGTTTTGTGGTTGTGCAGTTATAACATACCATACCTAATAAGTGCCACCATCTGGGGACTAAGCCTTCAGCATGTCAGCCTTTGAGGAACATTCCAGATCCAAACTTTAGCAAGTAACATGTATAAATGTATTTCTGTATGCACATGTATGCATACTTTCTTAACTATCAAATAGTGTTATCATTGTCTCAATTTTATTAGCCTTTACATGTGTTCCTGACCCTTTTCCAATTGTAAAGCTGGAACTAGGATGCATTTCTATTTCTCCTCTAGAAGTTTAGTTACCTTTATGTTTCCCTTTCCCAGCTTTAGTGTATTTCCACCAGGCTGCTGTTGTGAGACCTTTCCCACTAAAAATGAAGGATTTTGTTGTTTAGGGAACACAGGCTAGATAGATCTAGGCAGAATTTCTCACCTAATGTGAACTTGTACCAGTTCCCTGAGAAACAGATTTGCAGAGTAACATTTTGTTTTGTAGGGAAGGTAGGCTAGTCCTGGGTGGTCTTTTACCTGGAGATACCTTTTTTCTCCTTTAGGAAGCAATGAAGAATCTTTTTTAGGAATCAATGAAGAATCTAGAGTGATTATATTAAGATTTGATATTTCTATGATCTCATTTGAATGCTTACAGTTTTCAGTGAGTTTTCTCTACCTTTGGCTGGACAGGATTTCTATGTCCTATTGTACTGAGTGATTTCTGAAATAGTTTAGCCTAAACTTCCCAAGATTATAGTGTGAACTTACAAATTCTTATCCTATGCACATGGAGATCCTTCCCTGTAAAGCTACTTACTTTTTGGTAATCTGACCTGCAAATTTCATCTATCTCTGTGTTCCTAAATTCATCTATACATCCTTATCTCCTTGAGGCCACTGCTTTGCTTGGTCTCTTTCACCCTACAGGGTAGTTTACAATATGCTTCCAGGCAGAAGGCTTTAACATTTATGGAGCTTACTGTGTGTTTTCCTTCTCATAGAGATCCAAGGATCTCTTTTGTCCAACATCTTGAAAACCAATACTGTTTTATATAGAGTCCTAGTTTTATAGTTGTATATGGTGAGGGGACTGTTGAGGTACTAATTGTTCTGCCATGGCTAGAGTGGATTTTTTTTTTCTATTGAACAAATTATATATGCTTATCATCATGTTAAACCTTATTTAATCCTTATTTAATTTTTATAATAACCATGTTTATTATAACAACTTGTAGTAACTATGTTTTTGTTACTCCCATTTCACAGATGAAGAATCTAAAGTGTAATAGAGGTTGACAATGTCTAAGTTGACAAAATCCTAGTAATTCAATAGTGTAAGCATATGCTAATTAGTATAAGCATGTCTTTGTGATTTTCAAACCTTTTACTTAAGATTATTGGATTTCTCTTTAACGTTTTAAAATTTTAATTAGTGGTAAACTTTTAGTTAGTTTTGATGTAGAGAGTAGAAGGCAGTCAGTTACGTTGAGGGGTAGCAAAATTTTTCTTAAAGGGTTCATATGAACCATATGTTTCTGTCACTACTGCTCACCTCTGCTATTGTAGCTCAAAAATAGCTGTAGACAGTATATAAATGAATTGGTATGGTCATTTCTAAAAATTTTTATAAAGATATATGACTAGTTCATGAGGCTATAGTTTATTGATTCCCAAGTTAGAATGGGGGATCATGTGGTTTTGATCTTTAGCATTTACATGCATTTTGTTTGGTTTTAAAAATATTAAGAAAATTTGGGATTTTTGTAGTGATTAACTACAAAAAAGTTTTATCTCCAAACTTTTTTATAAAAGGCAAAAACAAAAATGTACTTTAATGATATATTTCCTCATTCTTTTATGGCAAAAGCTGAGTTCCTGTATATTTTCCTCTCTGGAGTAGGATATATGTTTTTTCTGACTTAAATAGATAGGTTTATTGATAGCTGATAAACTAAAAGTAGTAGGCTCTTTTTTTTTTTTTTTGCGGTACTGGGGATTTAACTCAGGGGGATTCTACCTCCAAGCTATACCCCCAGCCCTATTTTTTATTCTTTATTTTGAAACCGAGTCTCACTAAGTTGCGGAGTGCCTCACTAGGTAGCTGAGGCTGGCCGCGAACCCGGATCCTCTGGTCTCAGCCTCCCGAATGCTGGGATTACAAGCGTGCGCCACCTCGCCCGGCTAGTAGGCTCTTTTTCACTTGTTATATTCTAAATGGCTAGCACAGTATCTGACATATAGTAGATATTTAATTAACAGTTCAGAATGAATTATGGAAAAACTAAAAGTACATTATTTTATTATAAAGAATGTCAGGAAAACGGGATAACTTTACATAGCATTTTAATTTCTTTATTGATTTTTCAAATTAATTTACAACTCTCAAATTATCATTTTGGTTTTTAAAATTTGCTTAAGTTTACTTTCTGAAAGTAGGAGTATTATACTTATTACTTTCTGTGATTTTTAGAAAGTTAATGCATGGCAGCAAATAAGATTCTGTCATAAGGGATTTATAGAGAGAAATTCAACTACTTAGAATGTCAATTTAGAATATGTCCACATAAGAGGCCTTAGGAAAGGAATGTCAAGAAAACAAAAGTGAAAAGAATAGAGGAAAATAAGGGACTACTGTTGTCAAAGTTTATTGGGAAAGAGGGAGTAGTTCTTGTGTTGAATAGAAACAGAAAATAAAAAATATAATAAGTAAACTTAGAATGGAAATTCTAGTAGAATGTTTTGAGATTACTAGAAACCTAGTCTTAAGAAACCTAAGTCATTCATAATTAGCTTACACAAAAGTGATTGAAATTGATTAATTAAAAAGGTAAAAGTAGAATAGTTCCAGAATGTTTGACAGAAGTGAAAGGACAGATGAGATCAGTCCTACAGACTTTGGAGAGTAGATAAAGATTTTAATATGTTAATAGGAAAACTAGAAAGCCGGGCGTGGTGGCGCACGCTTGTAATCCCAGCATTCAGGAGGCTGAGACTGGAGGATCAGGGTTCGTGGCTAGCCTCAGCTACCTAGTGAGGCACTCTGCAACTTAGTGAGACTCGGTTTCAAAATAAAGAATAAAAAATAGGGCTGGGGGTATAGCTCGGAGGTAGAATGCCCCTGAGTTCAATCCCCAGTACTGCAAAAAAAAAAAAAGAAAACTAGAAAAAGTGATAGATTAATGATGAATTAGGGGAATAAGGACGGAAGCTTAACACTTTGAGTTTCTTTTTTTATTTTTTGACTCAGTTTGTTTAGGGTAGTGTGTAAATGTCAAACTTCTTTATTTACAATCTATCAGAATTTCAACTTGCAAAACCTCTAGGGCAGTTGTTTTGGATACTATGTTTAAGCTATTAGTTAATTAGCAGTTTTATTCCAGGTTATATTTGGACTGCTGAGCTATTTTTTGATCTAACTCCTTTGTTCTGTAGGTTAATGTGAAACATATTTGTTCTAGGGACTGCCAATTGTAGGGATGCAGAAACTGCCTTTTTCTGGACTAGATGTTTATTGATTCTTTTGATCACAAGATGAAAATATCAGTACAGCAGAAAACAGGAGCCTATCAAGAGTTTCTTGCAACTTTGCTTCCTATCCAATAGAATGTAAACAATGCTTGCATTACTTTAGCACCTCTATTTGAAGGTAGGAATCCTCAATCCCCACCTCCCCCATCCCACCCCCCCAAAAAACCCCAAAACATCTGCACTCAGAACTAGCTTTGTTAGCTCAGCAATTATGGTTTGGATAATAGGAGTGTTTTGCCTATAATCTGTGTCCTTTCATCCATAGATACTATCAAAAGACTGCTCCAGTGTAACCAAGAAGTATTCTAACCCTTCATATTACCTTCTCTATGGTAGAAATTATGGTATTCAGTGCTAGCTTTTATTCTGCCTTGTTGAGAATCTGGGGTGGGAAGGTTGGGGTTGTTCTTAATCCATTTATGGGGACAAAGATAAGAAAAAGGGCAACAGATCTTTGAACAGGGAATTATTAATTTTCTCTCAGGAAAAATACATAATCCATATTGTAGGAAAGGGTAGCTTGTCTAGGAGTGAGGGTTGAGAGTTATTAGCTCATTTTTTTCTACAAGAAGAACAAATAATTAAACTACAGTACTAAGAATCTTAAGACTCCTTTTGGGGGAGCAATTGATTATGGTAATGTTACATATTTATCTGACTGGTGATTGTTGTGGCATAGGGAGACAAACATTGGAATTAGTACCATGTACTTAGATTTAACTTTAAGATTCAAATGCTTTTGGACAAATCACGTTTCTTCTTTCAACCTTAGTTTCCTCATCAGCAAACTTAAGATGATAAACACACCAGAAAAGTTATTTTGAAGATGAATTTAATAGTTTATATGGAAAAATGTATAAACAATTTATAGACAATATGTTACTATAAAATATGTTTCTATTTTTCAAAAATATAGTTAAAATATTGAAGCTTTAAAGTTGATAAAAAGTTTACTTTTACAACAATTTATAGGTCATGGGAAATGAATAAATGCCATTGCAGAATGAATAGAGTCTAAATGGTATTTCATAATATAGAAGGGTAAAATATTTTTAAAATATAGTAGAGAAACTAGACAGGGTAACACATGCCTGTAGTCCCAGCTGTTCAGGGAGACTGAGATAGGAGGATTGTAGGTTCGAGGACAGCCTCAGCAACCTAGGTAGACCCTGTTTCAAAATAAAACAAAAAATAAATACATAAAAAAGGGCTGGGATATAACACGGAGGTAGAATGCCTCTGGGTTCAATCCCCAGCATCTCCCCCTGCCAAAAAAAATTATATAAGTATAATATAGAAGCTGGGCATGGTGATGCATGCCAGTAATTCCAGTACTTGGGAAGCTGAGGCTGAGACAGGAGGATTGCATGTTTGAGGTCAGCCATAGCAGTTTAGTAAGACTCTCAGCAATTTAGCAAAACCCTGTTTCAAAAAAAAAAAGATGGGATACAACTCGGAGGTAGAACACCTGTGGTTCAATCCCCAATAAACCCACCCCCCAACTAACTAACTCTGTGTGTGTGTGTGTGTGTGTGTGTGTGTGTGTGTGTGTGTGTGTGTACATACACAATTCTCTAATATATACATACATGTGTATTAGAGAATAATTTTGTCTAGATGTTTTCTCAAGATGTTTTCATTTCGTAATTGAGAAATGATTAGAAATGGTCTCTCAAATATTTACAGTTGATTATATGACTTGATCACATTAAGATTTTTTTCTCAAACTATGTAATTAATTGAGATAAGTTGTTAAATAATCTTATAACTAATGCCTTAACAGTTTTATGGTTTAAATAAGAGTGTCTTATGTTTCAAAGTATAAGATAAAGGTTGTAACATTGCCATGTTCTTCAGTTGTCCTTGTCTTCATTAGGAATGATAATAATTTTAGCACCTATTGAACTCATGTCATTTTGTGTCATTTTTTACAAAATCTCCTTTCATTTTTCTAATTTTACTTTTTATATTACTAGGAATTTAGTTATTTCATTTTCTTGTTTTAAAGAATCTTTGACATTTGAATTTGTATAGCCTACTTTAAAAAATCCTTGGAGAAAGAGATTGTATCATTTCATTGTAATCTATTCAAGTTTTTAATAGCCCACATTGAAGACTTATTTTTTTAAATCAAATAGATAGCATATAAGAAGTATATAAATCCTTGGCTCTGGGGTATTTTTAAAATTCTGCAAGATACTAAGGAATTGTATTGGCTATGTCTCTGATGCACAGTAAGCAGTTGGCAAAGTGTTTTTTTGTTTGTTTCTGGGTGTGTATTTATTTATTTTTGAAGCAGAGTCTTGCTAAGTTGCCTAGGGTGGCCTCAAACTCATGATCTTCCCTCTTCAGTGTCCAGGTAGCTGAGATTACATGTATGTATTACTATACCCTTACTGTTTTTATTTTTCCTAGTCTGAGTTGCATAATTTTCTTATACCATGTTGAATTTCTGTCTTCGTGTATATATGTGTGTTGTGCTGCTGTGGATTGAACCTGAGGCCTTGTGCATGCTAAGTAAGCACTATTACCTCTGAGGTACACTCCCAGCTCTACTGGAAATCTTTTGACTACTATACTGAATTCTTTTAGGGAAGGACTTTATCTGTTCTTTAATCAGTCCTCTCACTAGGAGTTAACCAGTTTTTGTTTGTTGGTTTGTTTTCTGAAGGAGATATTTGGAGTTTCAGAGACTTAAGAATGTGTATAAACTCCTAAATATTTTGTAGCAAGGGCAGAGGACATCATAATTTAGGGCAAATGACAAAGCTGTTGACAGTTATTAAGCCCTAAAAGATGAATATTTAAGAATATTTAATACTGAATTGCTTTCAAGTGGAATGTCAAGGGGCTTTGATTATTCTGTTTGAACATAGAACAAGAAAGTGAGAGAGATGGTGAGGTACTGAACTGATAAATCTAGGATTGCCTTGAGTTCCTTTAAAATCCCCAGGGTAATCACTTGGAAGACTGTGACAGGAGGATTGCAGTGTCAAGGCCAGCCTCAGAAATTTAGTTAGGCTGCCTGCAACAATGTTTCTAAACAAACAAACAAGCCAGGGCTCAGTATAGCTCAGAGGTAGAATGCACCTGGATTCAGTTCTGTGTGTGTGTGTTTGTTTGCGCGTGCCCCCCTGCCTTCCAAGATTTGGGATTGGACTAGGAAGTCATGTAGTACATTGTTAGGTTCTCCAGTGAATACTTTGAATGTCTAAATGAAGATGGCCTTTCACATTTGCTTTGGCCATTAATACAACACAGTTTAGGTTAAATACATAATTTCCATTATGGGAATAATAATCTCATAACTTTGGAACTTGAATATAAAATCTGCAGGTTAAATTACCAGACTGGAAATAAATTTTATTGGTATTACTTTTTTGTTTTTATTCCCTGGAATATATTCCCCCTCAGTAAATATTTAATTCATTTTATCATTGAATATTATGTTTGGTGATTAATTTTTATTTCATGCTTTTTTTTTGAGGGTATTATGGGTATATTTATGTACTATATAATCTGTAACAATTTGTAAGATGCACTCCCTACCATTAAGGAGCTTAAGTTATGGTAGCTAACTCATAGAAAAGTAACTATGCTAGTCATTAAAGAAGAGTACAAGTGATATTTAAGGAGAAAATATTTAATACAGTGATGGCAGAGTAGTTAGTATTTTGAAAACATTATCTAATGTCTTTTTAAGTCCTAATAATAATGATTTTATTAAGTTAGCTACATTATAAAACATTGCAGATGTCATAATAATTAACATAAGTTGACCAAACTAGTTAACTGTTGCAGTTCGCTGAACATGTTTTATTAGGGAAAGGAAATGTCAAAACCCTGTTAAAGTTGTTGGATTGCAGTCTACAAGAACAAAAGAGATTTCTTAGTCACTTGAACTAGGGAAATAAAAACAGATAGTTTCCCTCCTATATCTGACACACTCCATCTATAGGAATAGTCTGATAAATCTGATACTTTTATTATTTTTAACAAGACACTGTTAAAAGAAACAGAAAGTACTGCTATTTTACATTTTAATTAGGGGGAGATAACTACTTCATTTTTAGTTACAGTTGAGTTATATAACATTCATTAATACTTCCAAAAGAGAATTTATAGAATTCTAGTGAAGTTATAGTAGGAAAGAAATAAATGTTATATAAATAATACTTTACTATATTTAAGATTTGCTTAGTTCATGACATTAATATAAATGTTCTTAATATTGTTTTATATTTTTGGTAAAAGCACATTAATGTTCTTGGTTAAGCCTATATGCCCTATTTCCCCTTAGGGAATTTCAAGCCAGCCTTAGATCCCTTTTGATTAAATGGGAACAGCGCCATCTACTGAGTCACCAACACAATATATCATTTATTATTTTCAGAGAAAAAAGAAGGGAAAATGTTTATTCAGATAAATATTTGTTCAGATAAATGTTTATTCAAATAAAAATGTTATTTTTATTTTCTATCTTATTTTAAAATTACTTTATTCAGTATCAGAGAAATTTTAATGAAAGAATATGAGTTAAGCAGGTACTTTGATTATCAAAATTTCCTTTGTTGGGTGTAGCAACCGAGTTTGAACTTTAATTCTCTTTCTAGTACATTAAGCAGATTGAATTCTATCTAAAGCCTACTTGCACTACTTATAGTATATGTCATTTTATCTATCATCATCTCTTGTTGTTCTACATTTATATTCCTTTTTCCTCAAGCATGTCTTTTCTGCTTCCCAAGTCAGAGAATTTTGAATAATGGCATGAATTCCTATCTTCCATTCAGTGATATAATTAAGTGAAGTGTGAAGACTATGTCATTATTATCTTATTAGTACTTAAGTTTGTAGCATGTTTATAAACATATGGTTACATTCTGCCCTGAAAAGATATATTAAGAATATATTTCTAAACATAAAAAAACCTGCTGAATAAAATATATTGGGTAGTATACTATACTAAATTGAAATCACACCACATTAATTAGTATATAATTTATTTTTATATTTGTGGTTTTTAAGTTTATTAATACTTATAGCATGTGTTTAAGTGTCTTTGTCAGTAGTTAAAAATCTGACCAATGACAAAGTTGTTCTTTCTCAAGAACTAACAAGGCTGTTCCCTCATGCACCAAGAACTAACAAGTCTATTCTCCCATGCCGTTGATATCCTATGGAATTCCTTATATACAACTGAAAAGGAAAACTGTTCCCATCATTGTAACATTAAATTAAAATATAATAGATACTGTTTTCCTTTGCCTGGCAACTTTTCCTACTGAATAGAACTCCTTCCTAACACACTTACCATTGTGCTTTTTAAAATAATTTAAAAATTCAACTGAAAAATAGAAATTATGTTATAGAAAATGTTTTGATATCTGTATATATTGCAGATTGACCAAATTGAGCTAATTAACATACATATTACCTTACATACTTTTTTTGTAGTGAAAATATTTAAAATCTCTCTTGGCAATTTTTAAATATGCAACATATTGCTATTAACTACAGTGACTGCAATATACAATAGATCTCTTGAACTTATTCTTTCCAACAGAAATTTGTTATTCTTTGACCAATTTAGACCCAACCTACCCTCCAGCCCTGGGAACCAACATTCTACTTTGCTTCTATGAGTTTAACTGTTTCTTAGGTTCCATATATATGAAATCTGGGGGTCATATTCCAAAAGTCAATGCCTAGACAAATGTCATAGAGCTATTTCACTAGGCTTTCTTGTCATGGATTTTATAATTTCATGCCCAATATTTAAGCTTTTTAAATTTATCTTGAATTGTTTTTGTGTATGGTATAAAAGTCTCAATTTCATTCTCAGCCTCCCAAGTACTGGGATTACAGGCATGCACCACCATACCTGGCAAACTGTTTTAAAGGTACTTTCCTTTCTTTTCTTTTTTTTTTTTTTTTTTTTT
>PVLC010020363.1:0-29132 GCA_004027655.1 Graphiurus murinus | reverse complement strand
TAAAATACAGAAGACACAGTCTCTGCTCTTTTAAATTTACACTTTCAGACTTACCGAGAAATTCTCTCTAATGTCACTGTGCCGTTTCAGAAATGACGATGGAAATGATATAGATTTCTGCTTATCGAACCAACCACCTCATGACAAATACTTTTAGATTTCTACTCATTTAACTCACAGTTTGCATTTTAGACCAAACACACTATGCCCACACTGTTAAATGTACACTAACACTTGCAGTAAAGAAACAAACATGCGTTCATCCAGCCATCTAGCATCGACAGACCGTCCTCATTCTGGTGCACGTAGAAATACACATTTTGGAAGCTCATGGTGCGTTTCCTCCTTGACTCAGGTTCCTTCTTTATTACCACATGAACATTTCTCTGGGATATTTTTAGTCAAATGTGTTATCCTAGACCGATCGTATGTTCACAGATGGCGGGGAGCCTGTGAAAGGCTTTCTGCTGTACGTGCTATTGGGCAAAATCCCGTCTGGTACCTGGTACTCATGCAGAGTAAACTGCAAAGTGCAGACAGATGGTATGACCAAGTGGGAGAGAGACTCTGTCTGCAAAATTGGGAGAGCTTTGCTCTAGCAGGGGGTGAGAGAGGAATGAACAAGTCCACCCCAGCATGAAAATAAGACAAAAATATAAAGGAATGTCAGTGCTGAAGGTCATTCCTTTTGATTTGGCCAGTATCTCAGGACTGGGTGAGCACGCACACATTCCAAAATAATAACTTCAAGTTCTCCACCAGAGGAGGGGTTCTTACCTTTGAAACCACGGGGGCTTACTATAAGAGGCTTTGCATGAAATAATTTGACAAACAGCCACTCAAGGATACATTGCCCAAAATATTCCTTCCTGTATTAGGGAATAAAAAGAGACAGTGTGTTCACTGGAGGTAGTTTGTCAAATAACAAGAGACCTGGCTTTATTTATTCTGTGTGCTGTTCATGATGTTCTCATTTTCATTTGGTCATTAAAATTACAATCAAATTGGTCTTTTTCTTTTGAATTAGAAAAATGAAATCTGCTTTCTTCTTACAGTTCCACGTTCTCACTGTGGTTCAGTACGTCTGTGGGTGAGAAGAGGTTAGCTAAATTGGAATTTGTTTACTTTTCCCATGTGAACTGCCACCCCTGGGCATTTTTCTCCAGAATATTTACTTATTTTTATAGCTGTAATGTACATGCTGATGTTTATAAAGGAGGCATGTTAATTGAATTTTCAAGACAAAAAAAAAAAACATCTGATACAAACCAGGCCAGTTCCAAGGAAGTCACTGATATATTTAATCATACATCTTCTTTTCTCCCATTCATATGCCAAGGTCAATAATTTAACTAAATTCAGGTCATCTAACCAAGGTACTCTGTCAATGGCTGCAAAACAAATCAGAATGAGAAAAAGAAATGTTTGCTTTTCTTGTAGGCCATTATGAGTGAAAGCTTATTGCTGAAACAATCAATACTTGATTAAATGTTGTTTCTTAAACTTTCCGATGGCACAGACGGCATTATTCTTGGCAACAGGAAGCTGCTAAAATTTTAGATCCTGCCAGTGGACAGATGCTTCTAGAACAGGCATGGTGTGCCAGAAGTAGCTGTGGGGCCTCTGAGAGTGCCTCTGTTGTCATCCTGGAAGCAGCTAAAGTGGACATTGTTTCTACCCATTGTTCATGAGTGAACTCCAAAGGTCTCACACAATCACATCTGTAGGAGAGATTAAATAAATATCCATATTCCGACTGCATGCAACAGGTCCTAAGTGCAATAATTTTTTTTTCATATTTGCAAGTACAAACATGGGGGCATCTGCTCTTCTCTGTCCTAGGTGAATGCATAGAACAGCAGAGGGTGTGAAGAACTATTAACTCTGTTATTTCATTTGATCATCTAGATTGGCTTAATAGTCTGGCTATTTGAAAATTATCAAGAGAGGCAAGATTGAACAGTAGTAGAAAGAGCCAGAGAGAGGCAATATTTTATGAACCAAACTCCACTCTCTCTTCCTTAGCTGGAACGATAGTGTGGGACCTTTCTATTTCGAGTATAACCCAGTTCCTTCATTGGTAAGTAATGACTGTTCTTTTTAATGAGTGTGTGCTTGCAATGGGCTAAATATTTGTGTTCCTCTCCAAATTTATGTTGAAACCCTAGCTCCAGTGAGATGCTATTTAAATGTGGGACTGTTGGGGAACATGGCTGTGATGATGGAGTCCTCCTGCATGAGATTAGCGTTCTAATGTAGAGAAGCCAGAGAGCTGGCTAGCTCTTTCCACAGGAGGGGATACGAGAGAGGGCAGTCTTCTGAAACTCAGAAGAGGAGCCTCACCAGAGCCCCACCATGCTGGCATTCTCACCTTAGATTTCTAGCTTCCAGAGCTGTGAAATAAATGTGTGTGTGTGTGTGTGTGTGTGTGTGTGTGTGTGTGTGTGTGTAGTACTAGGGATTGAACTCAGAAGTGTTCTACCTCCAAGCTATACCCCCAGCCCTATTGTATTTCTTATTTTGAAATAGGGTCTCATTAAGTTGCAGAGGACCTTATGAAGTTGCCAAGAAAGGCCACATGCCTGTGGTCCTCTTGTCTCAGCCTCCCAAGTACGGGGATTATAAGCCATGTACCACAAGGCCTGGTATGTCTACTGTTTATCAGCCATCTGGTATAGGTTAACTTGCCATAGCAGCCCAACCTGAGATGGTGTTCTCACAGTACTTTACTTATTAAATGAATTTACTTTTTTTGTGTGTGTGTGGTGCGAGGCGTGTAACCCAGAGATCTTCTACCTCCAGGCTATACCCCCAGACCTATTTTACATTTTATTTGGAAACAGGGCCTCATTAAGTTTCTGAGAACCTCACTAAGTAGCTGAAGTTGGCGTTGAACCTACAATCCTCCTGTCTCAGCCTCCCAAGTGTGGGAATTACAAATGTGCACCACCATGCCCAGCTGAATTTACCTGTTAAAAATATTTTATATCAATTATTTAAATACCCATTATACAATATGAAAAACAAAGATACACATAAAGTAGATAATAAAATTCATCCTGAACCTTATTGTTTAGGAGTAGCCAGTATTAGGTAAATAATAGTTAATTCCTGAAATATTTCTTTCTGGAATTTTTTTTTCTGCCATGTGTGTATAAATACATTTCTGAAAGGTTAGGATTGAATTCCACACACATTTTTAATCCTGCTTATTTCATTTCCCTTTGTATGTGAACATTTGTCAAAAGCTTGTTTTTTTAAATTACAGAATAATACTTGAAATAAATTGATGTACCACTTCAGATAAAAAATCATTCTTCTAATTTAAACTGCCGTCATTTTTTCCAAATTAAAAAAAAGTAATCTAAGAATATTCTTGCATGTGAATAACCTTCCACTTCACTGGAGAAGAATCCAAAAGATAGGCCTCCTCCATAAAATGGATTTTTAAATTTTCTCCAGGGTTTATACATAAGTTGCAATATTATATTCAGTTGGATGACACCAATTTGTTGCATAAATTAACTATATGAATTTTCTAATGTAGAGCTAATATAAGTTCCTAAAATTCCTGCCATTTTCATGCTTGTGAAATGGTACCTCAATCATTTTTTTTTATTGTAAGTAAGGCAGTCATGTATGTGGGTATGTGTTATGTGTGTGTGTGTGATGTGATTTTTCTCTGATTTATCTACTATTGCTTTTATCGATTTTATTTTCCCATGAGTTGTAAATTATAATAAATACTTGTATTATGTGAGTATAATTCATTCATAATATTTCTTTTTCATATATTTATTTCAACGGACAACTCACTTGGAAGTATTTATTCTATGTTATGTTAGGAATGACTATAAGGCCACTATAACAAAGAGAGAGAGATACCTACAAGGGATCAATAAGCATATCAATGAAATAACATAGAGCCCAGAAATAAATTCACACTATATATTTATTTGATTTTTTAATAATGAGTCAAAACAATCCAATAGGGGAAGGAAAACCTTTTCAACAAATGATACTGGGCCAATTAGATATACAAATTAAAAAATAAACCTTGTTCCCTAATTCATGCCGTATAAAAACATTAAGTCAAGATGGATCTTAGACATAAACATAAAAGCTAAAACTACATATTTTCTAGAGTAAAATATATTATTTGATTTCAGAATAGGCAAACTTTTAGGTACAAAAAGCAATATCTAGGAAAAAACCATAAGTTGTACTTCATAAAAATCAATAACTTTGGCTCATCCAAAGCATTTTTAAGTAAATGAGTAAGCAAGCTGAAGACTGTGAGAAATCATTAGCAATTTAGATACTTATCTTAGGACTGGCAACCAGAATAAATTTTTAAAATAACAATAAAAACAACAACAGCAAAACTCCTACATGACAATCATAAAAAAAACAGTCCAATAAAAATGAGAAAAAGAGTCGAACAAATGCACCACAAATAAATATAATGGATTTCACTGTATTTCTTTTCTGTTGGTAAATAATAAAGTTGCTACTTTTTCTTTTTTACTTAGAACTGTTTTTAGTGACCTTTTTTATGCTTTCAAAATAATTTCATCAGATTTTTCAATTTTCATTTTTATTATAGTTTTCTAATAACTATCAGATAATGTGTGTATATTTGTTTTTAAATGTTTAATACTAAATGTTTTCTTTGATTTGGTTCATACAGGCCCAGTTCTTTTTTTTTATTGTAATAATTCGTGCTTTGTATGTATACATCTTTGTTAGGTACAAATTGATAACTACATATGTGCAAACATTTCTCATCTGATCCCTTCCCCAATTCCCACCCTGCTCCCTTGCCCTCCCTCCCTCTCAAGTTCAGTTCAGTGAGTGGCCTTGATATAATTGTGTAAGTACATCATGTACCTTAGGATGTCCTCCCCCCACCCCCCATCCACCCCCTTTGATTAAATCAACTTCTTTGTTTACCCAGGGTCTCTACTTTTTCATCTGGGGACCCTCTTATGCCCCATCTTCTCCCTAACATCCACATATTAGGGAGAACATATGCTTCTTTACTCTTTGTGCAGGTCCAGTTCTTAAGTAAAATATAATTAAAATATACTCATTCAAAAGAGTATACTTAAAATATACTCATTCAAGTGAAAATTTCGCTCACTCATTCAAGTGAAAATTAAAGTATAGAATGAAATTTATTTTTTCCTTAGAGTTTAAAAATATTTTTATGCTGCTGTCTTACATCTAGCCTTGATGTAGAAAAATGTTGCAGCAATCTGGTCTTTATTTCCTTTTCTTTTTTTTTCTTTTTCTTTTGATACTGGGAATTGAACACAGGGGTGTTCTACCTCTGAATTATACCCCCAGCCTTTTTTATTGTGAAACAGGGTCTACTAAGTTGCTGAGAACCTCCCTAAAATGTTGAGGTTATTCTCAAAACTTAGCTCAGCTCCCAAAGTACTAGGATTACAGGCATAAGCTACCAGTTGCGGCTTTAAGTAAGCACTCTAGGAAGAGGCCTCCTATGTCCTTTGTAAATCCAGTCTGGGGAATTTGGAGGACTAGGATAGGAGACATGAATGCCCAAGGGAAATGGCTGTTCAGACCCAGCATCAACTGCAAAACTGCTGCTTACCAGCATCAGGGAGCAGGGCTGCCAGGCTGTGCTGAAGTTTTTCCATGGCAGAGAAGCAGATCTTGGTTACACCCCGGGTGATACCTGGAAAAGTACCAAAAGCCTTCCTCTCTCCTCTTCACCTTGAGCTGCCCCTGGCTGCAAACACACCAAAGCCCTTCCTGCACAGACGGGTGCTCTTCACTCTCAACTTGGTTTTTTCTAAATCTTTGCTCTTTTGCATTACATGTTTTCCATGGGCTTCTGTGATTTCTCTAGGATTAATTCAGAAGAATGCAGCCAACAGTCCATCTAAGTCTACCATCATAACAGGTACTGGAAATTTCCATGATAGCTTCCTATGTCTATCTAAATATGGTTATTCTAAGTATTGTTATTTAGATCACATTTTTAAACATGTACCTTGTTTTTAAAATAAAAATTATAACATTTGAAAAAATTTATTAATAAATAATTCTAGGCTTGATTGATTGATTGATTGATCAATTGATTGATTTTTGGTACTTGGGATTGAACCCAGGGGTATTCTACCTCTGAGCCACAGCCATGACACTTTTATTTTTATTTTGTTTTGTTTTATTATTTGAATTTTATCTGAATCAAGGTGTCTCTAAGTTTCTGAGGTTCTCACTAAGTTACTGAGGCTAGCTTCAAACCTGAGATATTCCTGTCTCAGACCCCCAATTACTGGGAGTCTAGGCATGTACCACTGTACCCAGTTTAATTCTAGAATTTGTGACATAGTATTTCTTTTTAAAAATATACTTGCTTTTACTTTTATCCTTATTGTCATTATTAAGACTTTTAAGGAATTCTTAAATGGTAGGTTTAGGTCACATATTTTCTATTTTCTGTGTGAATAGTTCAATTTATATAGAACTGACATATGAATTTTCCTCTGAATACTTCTTTGGATAAAATTGCTGAGTTTTCATATATGGTATTCCCTTAAAACAAACAAACAAACAAACAATAACCTGTTACATTCATTGCTGATTTTCTCCAATATCTCCAATATTCGAGAGAAAAATAAAATAATTGTCCAATCAATAAAACAAAAACTGATGGCTGGGCTACTTAGTTCTTACATAAAAACTCAGGTAGTACCAATATGCTTAAGTAGCAAAATAATATCACCTGTGTAAATTTTCTAAATAGTTGATTATCCTCCTAAATACTTTATCCTATATACTAGTACAGCAACCAGCTTTTCACAAGAGATCTGAGTCCTATTCAAACAAGCAATGCTGCCGGATAGAAGAGTCTCCCTCTTGTACCAAGGTGCCAATCATTTCACGTAATTAATTTCCTAATGATCCTGAAACATTTGCTTTCTACCTGAATGATCTCATTGGAGCACCAGGCAACTTTCCAGAACATTTTAAATGTGAAATGTATAGGTAAACCCAAGCAAATACACCCTACCCAGTATGGGGAGGAAAAGCTTTGGGATCAAACCTTTTACCAGTGAAGTGTATAACATTTTCTTTGACAGAAGCAAAGTGATAGATGGCATGTCACAGCTAAGCTGTAAAAATGCCATGACCTTTCATCGGTCTCAATTATTAGAAGTAATAGCCTCAGGCTGAAACTACTTGGGAATCCCTGACAATATTTAACACAGAAAAACTATAGAATCTAATGCAAATTGCCTGGCCAAACTGTGTTGTGATAGGGTCGCCTAGTTGTCCATTCATCATTTTTTTTCCTGCTTACTCTAGGGCTGCCATCTACTTATTAAGTCTTTCCCTGGGTCATCTCACACTGCTGAAGAGGCAAAGCAGAAATCCCACCAGGAACCCTGTATTCCCAGAGGGAAGGGAGCCAGTTTAATTTTTATTTTTGGTGTCATCCTATTATTAGGCAAAATGAAAACTGTTGGCCCCTCCTGCTGTTTCAAAAGTCTTTATACTATGGGGCTGAGTTCCCAAAATGTGCAGAAAAAAATAAAGAAACAATAAGCCAGGCGTGGTGGCGCACTCTTGTAATCCCAGCATTTGGGAGACTGAAACCGGAGGATCTGGGTTCGCAGTCAGTCTCAGCTGCTTAGTGAGGCACTCTGCAACTTAGTGAGACCCTGTTTCAAAATAAAGAATAAAAAAATAGGGCTGGGGGTATAGCTGGGAGGTATAATGCCCCTGAGTTCAATCCCCCAAACCACAAAAATAAATAAATAAAAATAAAGGAATGCTCTGTGAAATGGTAAGATGTTTCAGAAGTGAGGGACCTTGCTTGCTGGTGAGGGAAGCCAGCCCGAGCTGCGTACCATAAGCAGTCTGTGACAATCTACCAGGGGAAAAAGGGGGACAGGTGGAATTGATAGCAGGAGCCATTCAAGGAAAGGATAAATCTTCCACTGAACTCAATGGGCTGCACCTCCCCCACAGAGCAACTAGCTATATCTCACTGAGAGAGGTAGTGGCAATATGCAAACTGATTGCTTTTAATCGGGACTGGAACTTAGAAACCTTTATCTTTCCTTTTCTCTGAAATTTAGCACTTTGCTTAACTAGAAACTTAATGAAAAATAAGAAACACTACAGCAGTAGTCACAATATTTCTGACTAATGCCAACAGAAATCACATATGTAATATCACAGATCACATTTCAGTTGCAGCAGATATTATGAAATTCCATTTATACTCACCTCCATTTCAAAAACGTTAATATTAGCTGGGTGTGGTGGCGCACGCTTGTAATTCCAGCATTCAGGAGGCTGAGACCAGAGGATCCGGGTTCGAGGTCAGCCTCAGCTACCTATTGAGGCACTCCGCAACTTAGTGAGATCCTGTTTCAAAATAAAGAATAAAAAATAAATAGGGCTGGGGGTATAGCTTGGAGGTAGAATGCCCCTGAGTTCAATCCCTAGTACCGCAAAAAAAAAAAAAAAAGTTAGTATTTCTGGATCTGCCACCAGCTTTTCTTCTATATTGGAGAAGTATATGCATTATTATATCACTTCTTTTTTAATGTGTATGAGGTACTGGAGATAGAACTCTGGGGCATTTTATCTCCAAGCTACTCCCCAGCCCTATTTTTTTGTTTTTTGTTTTTATTTTTATTTATTTTTTCTTAATTTTGAAACAGGATCTCATTAAGTTGCCAAGGGCCTCACTAAGTTGCTGAGGTTGACCTTGAAAAGGCCTCCTCTTGTCTCAGCCTCCCAAGTACTGGGATTGCAGGCATGTACCACCCATGATAGGTTCATTATTATATCAGTTTAATCATTTGGTAACTGTATTTCAAAATAAGTGATTTCCTTTGGAATTCTTTGAATTTTGTTTTATGCATTTAAACTTTCTTTTTTTCTGAGAAGATCTATAGGCTCCCGCATACTTGCAGGGTCCTATACACACACAGACACACACACACCCAAATAATAATAATAATAATAATAATAATAATAATAATAATAATAATAAAATTTTAAAAAATTAAAAAGAAAGCAACCTTGAGAACATTTGACCTGTAGCAGAGTTGTATCCTTAGGCAAAGTTGCTGCCGTCGCTTGTCCAGAGTCTATGTGTGTGAAGTCACATTGAAGTCCCTATGACACACCACACACTGTCCAAGTGTTGTTTTCCAAGACCAAAGGCATGCATTTAAAAACAATGACGTAACGTACAGTCTATGAGATGAGATTTTAATTGTGCCAAATATTATTGTGACATTTATGTTTGTTTAATTTGGGGGCTCTTTTGTTTGTTTGTGTGTTTGTTTTGTACTATGGATTGAACTCATGGACATTCCACAACCTCTGAGATACAGCCGCAGCCCTTTGTATTATTTATTTTGAAACAGGGTCTCCCTTAGTTGCTGAGGGTCTCACTAAATTTTTGAGGGTGGTTGTGAACCTCTGATCCCCCGTCTCAGACTCCCAAGCACTAGTATTACAGGCATGTACTGCCATGCCCAGCTTATGACAGGCTTTTAAATACATCCAAATATAACTTATTAAAGGATAGAGGCTCAACATAAACCTAAGACCTTCTGCAATGCTCCTTTGGGACCTTAGAAACCTGGGATCAAGGAGAACAGTTAAGATCCAGGTTTTACTTCCATTATGGTAATCCAGGAATTACTGGGAGCCCCTACTCTAGGAATATCCAGACCCTGAACAAATGGGCCAATGATGAGACCCCACAAGGAGAACCTGCGAGGTGTAGACAGTCAGGAGGGTGAAGTGTTGACACAGTGACCTGTGTCCCATGGGAACCCCTACATCACCCAGGGAGATACTTAGAATGCACAAGAAAGCTTGAAACACCTGCCAAGCCCAGAGAGCACAACTTCATCCAAGAACAATGACAGTTAAGATCAGCCGCTTACCTTGGTTTCTGCCTCATTCCCACCCCACTCCTGATGCTGGTGGGGATCAAAATGGCCAATCCACAGGAAGAGGATCCTCCATGCCCTGAATCCCTCCTGCAGCAGGCTCCCACTGGGACAAGTGAGAAAATTTGCCTTTAAGTTGTTGGGTAGATAGAGAGGAGCAATGGGCGATAATGGGACAGGACCTGAGGGAAGAGGTTAAGCAGGCTTTTAAACAAAAAGAGCTGTGGGTTAGGAACTATAGGGATAGCCAAAGGCTAAACCCTCTGCAGGACCTCGCTTAGATCCCCCTCCTTGTGGGAAGTGCAGAGGCAACCAGACTCACTAAGGTGTGGCACTGAGACAACTGGACAACTGGCCACCTTAAATAAAGTATGCATGAGGAAGGAGGTGTCAGAGGGAATGTAAGAGTTCTAGGTGGATCCCATACCCTCTCCACTCCAGAAAGCAGTCTGTTCAGACATACTTTTCTCTGGAGGGAAACCGCCCCCCCCTTTTTTTTAAATCATGCCAGGCTTCTTTACTCTGTGACTTCACTTCCCTAAGTAAAGCTCTTAGATTCTCTCATCAGTGTTTCCCATCTGATTTTTTTTCAACTAGGAGAAGCAAGGACAGGGGCAGAAAGTATTACCCAGTAGCAAAGTTTGGAGTGTCATGTATTAAATATATCTGGACCTTCTAATTTCTGAATCGAGACTCGGGTGACCTGGTGACTGAAAGATTCTTGGGACTTTAAATTAGTGCAGTCATTTCACAGTCCAAGATACAGGTCAGCCAGGGAAAAGAAGTTCTCCCAACAAATTTCATTGTATGTATGTATGTATGTATGTGTGTGTGTACGTATGGATGGATGGATAAATTGTGGTATTGGAGATTGAACCCAGAGTAATTCTATCTCTGAGCTACACCCCAGCCCTATTTTATTTTTTATTTTGAAACAGAGTCTAAGTTGCTGAGGGCCTCATTAAGTTGCTGAGGCTGGTCTCAAACTTCTATGTTACCCTCATATCTTAGTCTCCCAAGTACTGTGATTACATGTGTTTGCACCACCAAGACAGGCTTCTCCCCAAAATTTTTAAACGGAAGGAAGATTAATGAAGGAAGAACTTGACATCATGCACCTATGTGAGAATACCAACGCCAATCTCAATGCCCTGTAGGGAGAAAGAGGAGAGTGGGGAAGGAACCGGGGGAAAGCCTGCCAAGTGCTATGTGCATGTATGTCACTATCCCTAGGAACTACATTATTACGCAAGGCTATAATGCACCAACAAAAGTATAAGAATAAATAAATAAAAATAGAGTGGCTTCATAATTATATTCCATGAATCCTTTCTGGTCGTCATAAAGCATATATTGATTTTTGTCTTTGTTCCTGGTTGCATAAAACTTGTCCAAATAATTTGCTTTAGTTACAGGTCCCTGAATAGATCTAGATACTCTTTTCCATGTTTGTCCTTGTCCAGAAAGCCTCTTTACTTCATTCCAGTGCCCTATGAACTTTATCCACCCATCTGGTCTGGCTCAAATCCATTACTTCAGTGTTTTTTGATTGTTGTTTTTTTTTTATTTAGTTAACACAGCGCATATTGGTTCTCTCCTCCTAATTTCTGTTACTTTTTGCATTCATGTTTAATTGACTTCAATTACCATATTCTATTTTTACACAACTTCCCATTTTTATCCCTGTGTTTATCAATAACATGAAGGGCTATCCTGAAGTATCTCCCCAAGCTATGCATCCATTATGTGATTTTTATATACTACATTGAATTTTAATATATCCCTCTAGATACCTTGTACATGAATATCATTCTGCAAAGCAATTATTTCTCACTTTTTAATTAAAAAGAATTTTTAATACAGAAGGGCCCATTTTCATTTTTTTATTTGCTCATTTTCATTACTGACAAGATTATTTTATTTTTCAATCTCTTTTTTTCTGGAAGATTATAGAAAGAAGAATTTTTTGGCATTGTGGGTAACTTCTCTTAAAATATCTGGACATCTATTTCTTATCATTTCAAATGTAAACATAAATAAAAACCTCATTCCCACAGATCTCTGCAAATGTTGGAAGTACATCTGGGAATATTATCTGTTTCTATGTAAATATTCCAGGCGCTTGTTTTAAAGAGATCTCTGTTTTATTTAAAATACATGAAAGGTCGGGAGGCAGCAAAAAGGTGTCTCGAGGGTCTTGTGTATTTTAGACAGGAATGTCAAGAATGTGGGCTTCACAGCTTGGAAAACAATACCTTCTTTGATTGGACCTTCAGTTTTGCTTTGCCTGGAATTTTCTGTTTTGAAATTCAAAGGTAAATTTAACTTAGGGAGGAGATACTTCTATTTGTCAGTTTCAAAGGTAATTTGTTTTCATTTTGTTCTTTTTTTAAGCTGTAAATCTTTTGAAATTTGAACTCTACTCTTGTTTGCCACCTTAGTATTGCTTCAGAGGATAAAGTTTGTAGCATAGTTTCTTCTCTACCCTGAAAGGCAGAGACAGGAAAGGCCGTTGGAAAAATTCTGTTTGTGAAACTGTTCCCACTGATCATACTAAAGGATGATTACATGTACTATTCAAAATATGTCACTAATTCATATTTCTTAATGTTATAATACAAGTAGATACTTCCAATAAAAAGGCCCCCCAATATATGCTTCTCACTTTGCCCATTGTGATGGGATTTAAAAAAAGAGAACACTTTTTTTCAAATCAGAAAAATATGGAATTGAAAGTTAAACCTGCATTTGAATTCCATAGGCAGGCTACTTTCAAATGATTCTTCCATTAACAAAGTACAGATCGGATACAGAAAAATTACTTTTCTGGCTTACTGAGAGCCATGTTAAAGATGGACTGGTCTGTGAGATCTTAGGGATGGGCAAACTCTTCCTTTTGTCAAATAGACCTGCAGCTTACTTTTTCATGTATGAGCTAGGACTGTTTTCTACATTTTAAAGTCATTGAATCAGGGAGTGGTGATGCATGCCTATAATCGCAGTACTTGGAAGACGGAGGCAGGAGGATTGCAGGTTTGAGGACAGCTTCAGCAGAGTAGTGTGACTCTCAACAACACCCTGTTTCAAAACAAAATTTTAAAAAGGCTTGGAATGTAGCTCAGAGGTAGAATGTCCCTGGATTCAATCCCCAGTAACAAACACACACACACACACACACACACACACACACACACACACACAGATTAAAAAATGAAAGGAAACTCAAAAGGAAAATATTTTATGAAATGTAAAGAATATCAAATTAAATCTTCAGGATTCATAAAGAAAATTTTACTGGAATGTAGCCATACTCATTCATTTACATATTGTCTATGGTAGCATTCTCAAAACCCTTGCAAAAGAGACTGCGTGGCCTACCAAGCTGTCAGGGGTCTGGTCAGGAGACAGCTGTGATTGCAGATGGTGAGATCCCCAGCGGGAGGAATGTATGCGGAGCGGCCGTCTAGAGGAGAACAAACAACAAACAGAAACTATTCTGCAGACCCATTCCTTAGATAGGGTTTTGCACAAAATGTCACACATCCATGTCAGCAGCATGTGCACATGCGAGTTACACTTTGCTTAGTCATTGCATACAACTGCGTGCAATGTGCAGGCACAAAATGTGCAGACACCCGCTGTTACATAGGATGTACACCCACCTGAGACTACAGGGGACCTTCTCATCTGTAACTGTGTGGGATGTGCATGAGTTTGTGGCTATGGGGGATCATACAGTCACTCCCAGCCTGTACTAAGGGGCCCCACACTCCACCCCCTACAGGGTCACCATGCACGACTTGACTGAGAGAACATTACATTGGGCCCAAAGACCAAAAGACTCCTGCAATGTGTGCACTGCATAGTGTTTATATAGAATGTAATGGATCAGGCACTTTCAGGGTCAGCCTGTGCTGTGCTGAGTTCAGCCTGTAGTGTGATAAACCGCACTATTCATACTGTGAAGTGCTCATTTAGGATGCTGCATACCATGCATGGACAGGGTCAGTCTGTGCTAGGCTGAGTTCTAAACTGGGTACTGTGATGTGCTTTCAGGAAAGTGTGTAGTGTTATGTGCCTACAGGAGGGGGTGGATGCTATGCAGGTGCAGGGTCAGCATATGCTGTGCTAAATTCTGCACAGTGGTACTATGATGTGCTTATATAGGGTGTGTGCGCACCATGCATGTGGGTGATTAGCCTGTGTGGTGGTGAGTTCTTCACTATTCTTACTGCAAGGTGCTTATGCAGGGTGTGTGTGTGTGTGTGTGTGTGTGTGTGTGTGTGTGTGTGTGTACCATACACATACAGGGTCACCATGTGCCGTGCTGAGTTCTAAACTGTGAGTACTGTGATGTACTTATATGAGGGTATATAGTGTCATGTATTTACAGGAGGATATGGATTTTACACAGGTGCAGGATTAGCCTGTCCTGTGGTAATTGCTGCACTGTGGTACCATGAAGTGTTTATACAGGGTGTATGTGTACCGTGCATGTACAAGATCAGTCTGTGCTGTACTGATTTCTGCAGTATTTGTACTGAGAAGTGATGATGACAGGGTGTGTGCATGTGCTATGCACATGCAGGGTCACCTGGTGCTGCACTGAGTTCTAAACTGTGGGTACTGCGAAGTGCTTACAGGAGGGTGTGAGGGTGTGTAGTGCTATCTATTTCCAGGAGGATATGAGTGCTATGTGGGTGCAGGGTCAGGCTATGCTTTGCTTAGTTCTGCACTGTGGTATTGTGAAGTGCTTATACAGGGTGTGTGTTCACCATGCACTTGTAAGGTCAGCCTGTGCTGTCCTGAGTTCTGCAATGTGTACACTGCAAAATGGTTATACAGAGTGTGTATGCACAGTGCATGCACAAGATCAGCCTGTGCTGTGATGATATCTGTATTGTTCATACTGCCACTTGCTTATACAGGGCATGTGTGCACTGTGCACTTGCAGGTTCAGCCTGTGCTGTGCTGAGTTCTGCGCTGTTCATTCTTGGAAGTGCTTATACAGTGTGTGTGCACCATGCATGTGCAAGATCAGCCTGTGTTGTGATGAGTTCTGTACTGTTTGTACTGCAAACTGCTTATACAGGGCGTGTGCACACCACACATGCACAAGGTCAGCCCGTGCTGTGCTGAGTTCTACACAATTTGTACTGTGAAGTGCTTACACACGGTGTGTGGGTAAGGACCATGCTTGTGCAGGGTCAGCTGGTGCTGTGCTAAGTTCTCCACTGTGGGTACTGCAAAGTACTTATCAGTGTGGGTACTGTGCAGTACAAGAGTCAGCCTGTCCTTTGGTAAGTTCTGCACTGTGGTACTGCTAAGTGCTTATACACGGTGTGTGCAAACCACTCATGTGCAGGATTAGCCTGTGCTGTCATGATATCTGCAGTGTTCATACTTCAAAGTGCTCACAGGGTGTGTGAATGCACCGTGCATGTGCAGGGTCAGCCTGTGTTGTACTGAGTTCTAAACTGTGGGTACGATTTGCTTTACATGAGGGTGTGTAGTGCTATGTGCTTACAGGAGGGTATGCATGATATGCGGGCGCAGGGTCAACCTATAGGGTGATAAACTCTGCACTGTTCATACTATGAAGTGATCATTTAGGGTGGTGGGCACCATGCATATGCAGGGTGAGCCTGTGCTGTGCTAAGCCTTAAACTGTGGGTACTGTGATATGCTTACAGGAGGGTGTGTAGTGTTATTTGCCTACAGGAAGATGTGTTTATTGTGCCAGTGTTGGGTCAGCCTGTGCTGTGCTAAGTCCTAAACTCTAGTTACTGCAAAGTGCTTATACATGGTGTGTGTGTACCAGAAAGACATAGGATCAGCCTGTGCAGAACTACTTTCTGCACTGTGGGTACTGCAATGTGCTTACACAGGGTATATGTGCACTGTGCATGGGCAGGATCAGCCTGGGTTATGCTGAGTTCTGCACTGTTCATACTGCAAGGTGCTTATACAGGGTTTGTGTGCGCCATGCACATTCAGGGTTACCCTGTGATATACTGAGTTCTAAACCGTGGATACTGTGATGTGCTTACAGGAGGGTGTGCGTGCTATGCAGTTGCAGGTTCAACCTGTGCTGTGCCAAATTCTGCAGTGTGGTACTGGGAAGTGCTCGTGTAGGGTGCTGTGCACCATGCATGTGCAGGATTATCCTGTGCTGTGCTGAGTTCTAAGCTGTGGTTGTGTAGTGCTCGGTGCTTACAGGAGAGTGTGTGTGCTATGCAAGTGCAGGGTGAGCTAGTGCTGTGCTAAGTTCTAAACTGTGGTAACTATGAAGTGCTTATACATGGTGTGTGCACTCCAGAAAGATGCAGGGTGAACCTGTGCTGAGCTAAGTTCTGCACTGTGGGTGCTGCGTTGTACTTATACAGGGTGTGTGCTCACCATGCATGTGCAGAATCAGCCCGTGTTGTGGTAAGTTCTGCACTGTTTGCACTGCACGATGCTTCTACAGGGTGTGTGTGTGTGTGTGTGCGCGCGCGCGCAAAGTGCCTGTGTAGTCACCCTGTGCGTTACTGAATTCTAAACTGTGGGTACTGCGATGTGCTTACAGGAGGGTGTGTAGTGCTACTGCAAAGTGCTCAATACAGGGTGTTTGCACACCAGAAAAAGCAGGGTAAGCTTGTGTTCAGCAAAGTTCTGCAAGGGGGGTACTTTGAAGTGCTTACCCAGGGTGTGTGCACATGGTGCAGGCACAGGTTCAGCCTGTACTTTGCTAACTTCTGCACTGGGGTATTGTGAAGTGCTTATACTTAGTGTGTGCGCACTCTGCATGTGCAGGGTCAGCCTGTGGTGTGCTAAATTCTGCACTGTTCATGCTATGAAGTACTTATTTGTGGTATTGCACACCATGCATGTGCAGGGTCAGATTGTGCTGTGCTTAGTTCCAAACTGTGAGTACTGTGATGCACTTACAGGATGGTGTGTAGTGTTATGTGCTTACAAGAGGGTGTGTGCACTATGCAGGTACAGGGTCAGCCTGAGCTGGGCTAAGTTCTAAACACCGAATACTGCAAAGTGCTAACACATGGTTTGTGCACACCATAAAGGCACAAGATCAGCCTATGCTGTGCTAAAGTTTGCACTGTGTGTACTGGGAAGTGCATATACAATGTGTGCACCATGCATGTACGGGATCAGCCTGTGCTGTGATGAGTTCTGTACTGTTTGTATTGCAAACTGCTTATACAGGGTGTATGCACACCACGCATGTGCAGGATCAGCCTGCACTCTGCTCAGTTCTGCACTGTGGTACTAGGAAGTGCTTATACAGAGTCTGTGTGCACCGTTCACGTGCAGGTCAACCTGTGCTGAGCTGAGATCTGCAATGTGAGTACTGCAAAGTGCTTATACAGGATTTGTGTGCACCATGCACATATAAAGTCAGCCTTTGCTGTGCTGAGTTCTGCAGTGTGTGTACGGTATGGTAAGGTACTTAACACAGGGTGTGTGCCCACTATGCATATGCGAGATCAGCCTGTGTTTTTTGCTGAGTTCTGCACTGTTCTATTCCAAGGTGCTTATACAGGGTGTGTGTGCACCTTGCCCGTGCAGGATCACCTTTTCTATACTGAGTTCTATTGTGTGGGTACTGTGCTTTCAGGAGAGTGTGTAGTGCTATGTCCTTACAAAAGGATGTGCTCTTTGTGCAGGTGCAGGGTGAGCCTGTGCTATGCTAAGTTCTGCACTGTGTTTATTGCGAAGTACTTATACATGGTATGTGTGCCATGTAGTCGCAGGGTCAGCCTGTCCTGTGCTCAGTTCTGCACTGTGGTACTGCGAAGTGCTAATGCACAGTGCGTGCACATCATCCATTTGCAGGGTCAGCCTGCAGTGTGCTAAGTTCTGCACTGTGAGTAATTCCATGTGCTTACAGGAGAATGTGCTTGCCATGCAGGAGCTGGGTCAGCCTGTGTTGAGCTGAATTCTGCAGTGTGCATACTGAGAAGTGCTTACACAGGGTGGATGCACAACAGGCATGCGCAAGGTCAGCCTCTGCTGTGCCTGGTTATGCAGTGTGTGTACTGGGAAATGCTTATATAGGGTGTGTGTGCACCTTGCACCTGCGGAGTCAGCCTGTGCTGTGCTGAGTTCTAACTGTGGGTACTGCGATGCGGTTACAGAATGGTGTGTAGTGCTATGTGTTTACAAGAGGATATGCATGCTATGCAGGTGCAGAGTCAGCCTGTGCTGTGCTAAGTTCTGCAATGTGGTACTTCGAAGTGCTTATACACAGTGTGTGCTCATCATGCTTGTGCAGAGACAGTCTTTGCTAAGTCCTAAACTATGATTACTGTGAAGTGCTTATACAAGGTGTGTGCTTACCTTGCATTTGAAGGGTCAGCCTACGATGTGGTAAATTCTGCAGAGTTCATACTGCCAAGTGTTTATTTACGGTGCTGTGCACCATGCATGTGCAGGGTCAGCCTGTGCTGTGCTGAGGTCTGCACTGTTGGTACTGCGAAGTGGTTATATGGGGTTTTTGTGCACCAGAAAGTTGCAGGGTAAGCCTGTGTTTGGCTAAGTTCTGCACGATTTGTACTGGGAAGTGCTTATACAGGGTGTTTGTGCCCAGTACAGGAGCAGGTTCAGCCTATGCTGTGCTAAGTTCTGCACTGGGGCATTGCAAAGTGCTTATACGTGATGCATGAGCACTGTGCATGTGCATGGTCAGCCTGTGGTGTGCTAAGTTCTGCACTGTTCATGCTGCAAAGTGCTTACTTACGGTGCTGTGCACCATGCATGTGCAGGGTCAGCCTGTGCTGCACTTAGTTCTAAACTGTGGGTACTGCAATATATCTACAGGAGCGTGTGTAGTGCTATGTGCTTACAGGATGGTATGCACCATATGCAGGTGTAGGGTCAGCCTGTGCTGTGCTACCTTCTAAACTGTGGTTACTGCGAAGTGCTAATACAGGTGTGTGTGCACCAGAAAGACACAGGATCAGCCTGTGCTGTGCTAAGTTTTGCACTGTATAGACTCCAAAGTGTGTATACAGTGTGTGTGCACACAATGCATGCACAAGATCAACCTGTGCTCTGCTGAGATTTAAACTGTGGGTACTGCAATGTGCTTTACAGTTACTGTGCACACCATGTATGTGTAGGATCAGCTTGTGCTGTGCTGACTTCTGCAGTTTGGGTACTGCAAAGTGTGGATACAGGGTGCATGCAAACCGTGCATGTGCAGGTGTGCTAAGTTCTGCACTGTGGGTGCTTTGATGTGCTTACAGGTGGGTGTGCACACATGCACGTGCAAGGTCAGCCTGTGCTGGGCTGAGTTCTAAATTGCGGGATTAGTGGTGTACTTACAGAAGGGTGTGTAGTGTTATGTGCTTACAAGAGGGGTTGCATTATATGCAGGTGCAGGGTGAGCCTGTGCTGGGCTGAGTTCTAAACGGTGGGATTGGTGATGCGCTTACAGGAAGATGTGCGTGCTATGCAGGTGCAGAATCAGCCTGTACTGTACTAAATTTTGCACTGTGGTACTGTGAAGTGCTTATACATGGTGTGTGCAGGGATAGTCTTCACTGTGCTAAGCCCTAAACTGTGGTTACTGGAAAGTGCTTATACACGGTGTTTGCCCACCTTGCATTTGAAGGGTCAGCCTGTGATGTGGTAAACTCTGCAGAGTTCATACTGTGAAGTGTTTACTTAGGGTGCGTGTGCACCATGAATGTGCAGGGGCAGCCTGTGCTGTGCTGAGGTCTGCATTGTGGGTACTAAGAAGTGGTTATACAGGGTGTTTGTGCACCAGAAAGATGCATAAGCCTGTGTTTGGCTAAGGTCTGCATTGTGTGTCCTAGGAAGTGCTTATACAGAGTGTGTGTGCCCAGTATGGGAGCAGGTTCAGTCTGTGCTGTGCTAAGTTTTGCACTGGGGTTCTAGGAAGTGCTTACACATGGTGCATGCACACTATGCGCATGCAGGGTCAGCCTGTAGTGTGTTAAGTTGTGCGCTATTGATGCTAGGAAGTGCTCACAAAGGGCGTGTGTGCACCATGCATGTGGGGGATCAGCCTATGCTGTGCTGAATTCTAAACTGTGGGTACTGTGATGTGCTTACAGGACGGTGTGTGGTGCTATGTGCTTAAGGGAGGATGTGAACACTATGCAGGAGCATGGTCAGCCTGTGCTTTACTGACTTCGGCAGTGTGTGTACTGCAAGGTGCTTTTACAGGGTATGCACACACCATGCATATGCAGAATCTGTCTGTGCTGGACTGAGTTCTGCAGTGTTACTGCGAAGTGCTAATACAGGGTGTGTGTGCACCATGCATGTGCAGGATTAGCCTCTGCTGTGCCAAGTTTTGCAGTGTGTATCCTGGAAAGTGCATATAGAGGGTGTGTGTGCACCGTGCACCTGCAGAGTCAGCCTGCGCTGTGCTGAGTTCTAAACTGTGGGTTCTGTGACGCACTTTGCAGGAGGGTGTGTAGCGCTATGTGTTTACAGAAGGATATGTAAAACGTGCAGGTGCAGGGTCAGCCTATCATTTGCTAAATTCTGCACTGTTCATGCTGCAAAGTGCTTATGTAGGTGCTGCACACCATGCAATGGAGGGTCAGCCAGTGCTGTGATGACTTCTAAAGTGTGGATACCAGGCTGCACTTACAGGCGGGTGTGTAGGGTTATGTGCTTACAGGACGGTGTGCACGTTGTACAAGGTGAAACTATGCTGTGCTAAGTTCTAAACTGGTTACTGCGAAGTGCTTATACAGGGTGTGTGTGCACCAGAAAGACGGAGAGCGAGCCTATGCTGAGCTAAGTTCTGCACTGTGGGTACTGCAATGTGCTTATATGGGGTGTGTGCTCACCAAGCATGTGAAGGGTCAGCCTGTTCTGTGCTTAGTTCTGCCGTGGTTATACTTGAAAGTGCTTATACAGGGTGTGTGTGTGTGTGTACCCTGAACATGAAGTGTCAGCCTGTGCTCTGCTGAGTTCTAATCTGTGGGTACTGTAATGTGTTTGCAGGAGGATGTGTAGTGCTATATGCTTACAGGAGGGTGTGCATGCTATGCAGGTGCAGTCAGCCTGTGCTGTGCTAACTTCTGTACTGTGGTACTTTGAAGTGCTTATGCATGGTGTGTGCACACCCTAGAGACGCAGAGTGAGCCTGTGCTGGGCTAAGTTCTGCACTTTGGGTACTGTGATGTGCTTATACAGGGTGTGTTTTGTGTGTGTGTGTGTGTGTGTGTGTGTGTGTGTGTGTGTGTACCATGCAGATGCAGGATCAGCCTGTGCTGTGCTAAGTTCTACAGTGTGTGTATGCTGAAGTATTTATTTGGGTGGGCGCACACCATTCAGGAGCAGGATCAGCCTGTGCTAGGCTGAGTTCTTTAGTGTGTGTACTCACAGTACACACCCTATTCTTCCACAACCTATTGGGTTAAGGCTTCCACCTGTAGCTCTCCATCTATAGGACTACTCCCTGGAACAAACAAAGCTTACATATTTCTTGGGGCAATCATCCAGTAATTCATTGGTCACAGACCAGTTCACTTGTTCTATACAAAAAAGTATTCTGCTTACAAACTCCACACATTCTCCCATTAACCAGCCCCACTAATTTTCCATAGTATATCCCACCAACGTGGGGGGGGGGGTCGATACTATGATCTTGGTGCAACAATTCCTCTATTACAGGAAGTCGCTCTTCCCACTCTGGGTTTCTGTATTTCCAAGTTCACCAAGTAGTCCAGTTGTCTACAATTGTGGGGGTGATTTGCCATGGATGCCTTCAGCTGCCCCCATGGTAGCTAGGTGCAAACCCAGCAGTGGGAGGTATTGTATAGTCTTGTAAAAGTGTATGCCTAGGAAGGCAGGCTACTCCCTGCCCATTGTTAACCTGGACAGAAGGACAGGGCAGAAAGAGAAGCCATTATATATAAGTCTTTCCTTTCTGGGAGGATGCAAGCAATATGCTCATCTTACGAGAGAAACCTCTGGTTGCACCTGGGAGTCTTCTGAGCTCCTTATCACCTGTAAAGAACAGGGCATTCCTGCCATTACCTTGGGAATCTTCCAAGTTCCTATTACCATCAAAACTTGGGGCATTCCTGCTATTATTTTATCTAAGGGGGCCTGCTCCCCCTTCCTCATAAGGGTTTTAGGTGTCTCCCACTATGTCAAAGTGGGCTTTGGGGTTATCCCTGTCCAGGGTTTCTAGGTCCAGGACCTGAACCAAACTTGAGTAGGGTCAGTGGTCTGCACCATAGCACCTGTAATGGGCTCCCATGCTAAGAGGAAGCAAATACAGTCTCTTCCCCTTTCCATAGCCTTGTCTATAATCCGACTGGGCTATTTCTAGTGCCTTGCTTCTTCCATAGTCCCCAAAGACCCAGATACACCTTTAATTGTTGGACTGTTCCTGGCCGGTCACTGCTTTGCGCATCACCTGTCTTACTGGACCAGACAACTCCCAAGAATCTGACAGAATACCCCGTTCCTTGGACCTTGTCCTGGTTGACAGGCCACCTCCATTCGTGGAGAGCGGCTCTGAGACTGCATGCAGTTGCTTCTAACTCTAAGAGAATCAGAGGTTAGCAGAACATCGCCAATACAACTGTACAACCATACAGTCTCAGGCTTCCACTAAGAGGCTAAATCCTGTGCTACCTGACTGTGACACACCTCAGGCTTCTGCCAAGAGGCCACACTGTAATGGAACTGTCCCAGTTCATGTGACAGGTCACCCATTGGTTCTGAAATGTCTGCATATGGGAGAGGTGTCATTTGGTTTAACTCCTGATAGGCCACTGTCTTCAGCCAGGTTTTCATACTGGCCACATGGGAGAGTTGAATGACTGAGTCAGGTGTATCACACTGGCCTCTTCTAGCTTTAGTATCATTCGTTTGATTTCCTCATGTGATAGTCTTCAACACACACACACACACACACACACACTCACACACACACACACTCACACACACACACACACACACACACACACACACACACACTCATAGCCAGAATTCTCTGATAATTATCTGCACAGTCCATCCCTGTAACACACCCACCCCCAGGACATACTCAGCTACAGGGGATAATTCTGGGCACATTGCACATTGCAGAGGACCAGTAAATAGTCAATTTCAATAGTCCTCAAGTCAGTCAGTTCACCCACCAACTGGGTACCCTGGCGAAGTCTCTAGTCTATGCATACTGGAATGTGGGCTCTAGCTCCAGTATTTAAAGCCTTCCAGACTTCTTCTGGCAGGGGTCGTACTTCTCATTCTGGTTGGGTTGTGCGTGGTCCAATCTTCTGGCAGGGCTGATACTGCCATGTACACAGATACCTGGAACCACAAGAGGCTGGAGGCCATATCTCCTGCCCCCTGGGTTGTTCCTCCAGAGTCTCCTCTTCCTCCACAACTGGGAGCCACAAGGGGGCTGGGAGACACATTCCTTCCACTCTGTTTTTTTTTTTTTTTTTTCCTCCTGGGGCTGGTCCTCTGGAGAGGCACTGCAAGTATTTACTGCATCCTGCTGACTATGCCAATTGTCAGGGCCCGGTTGAGGGGCCAGCTGTGGTTGCAGGTAATGAGATCCCCAGCAGGAAGAATGCATGTGTAGCGACCATTTGGACGAGGACAAAATGAAAACAGCAACTTTATTCTGCAGACCCATTCCTTATATGGGGCTGTGCACCAAATGGCTCATGCCCACGTCAATGGGACATGGACATGTGAGGTCACTTGCTTAATCATTGCACATAACTCTGTGCAATGCACGTGCACGAGATGTGCACACACCTACTATCGCACAGGAGGTAGGCACACCTGTGACTGCGCGGGAGTCGCATGCACCCGGGATGGTGTGGGACGTGCAAACATCCACAGTTGTGCAGAGTCATGCTGTCACCACCAGCCTGTACTCCCTCTGGGCCCCCACACAAGCCTAACATATTTACTTTCTGGATCTTTACAAGGAATGTTTGAGATTATGTCCAGTTATAGAACAATTCCACTGATACCAGCACACATGCCTATGGAGCATTGAGTTGCAATGAAGCATGATTACCATAAATCAAATCTTGAAATATTACCTGTCTATTCTTCTGAGAGTGATGACTTTAATAGTGCTCTATCACAATAGATGGTGATTTATCCTTAATCTTGGATTCAGTTTTGGATTCAGACCAAATGCATATTTATTTTCAAGACAGATAGACAAAAATATGAAATATACCCTTAAGTATGGCAGAGAAATCCCTGGCCATAGCTCCATTAGCTTCATGCACAGACATATCTACTCATATAGATTTTGTTTAGAATATATACTAAAACTTAATATGATAAATAACAAATTGAATACATGCTTAAACTTGCATTCCATACTAAAACTTAATATGATAAATAACAAATTGAATACATGCTTAAACTTGCATTCCAGAAAGTCTTATATTTTCACTGAATTTCTCCTTTTATAAAAGCTAGGGCTGGGGATGTAGTTCAGTGGTAGGACACTTTTCTAGAATGCATGAAGTCTTGGATTTGACCACTATCAGAAAGAAAGAAGAAAAGAAAGAAAGAAAGAAAGAAAGAAAGAAAGAAAGAAAGAAAGAAAGAAAGAAAGATAATAAAGAAAGAAAACCTAATAAGAAGTTCAGATACAGGTTGTTAGAATTCCAGGGAGAGCCCCACTTCAGTGCCATTGCAGATTTTTTTTCACAAAATGAGACACACTATCTATTCAGTAAACAATTACAAGAAAATAAACTCAAAGTGGAAAAAAGATAATGCCTTGACTCATGTAATTGAGAAAACTGTGGGTAAAAATGATATTAACTAGAGCAAGTCTCTCTCTCTCTCTCTCTCTCTCTCTCTCTCTCTCTATATATATATATATATATATATATATATATATATATATGTAAAAATACATGTAAAAAGTATTTTATATACTTTTTATATGTATTTATATATATAAAATATATATATATCATCTACTATTCTCCAGATACTACTTTTATCCCCATGCTATAGGTGGTGGGAAAAAATTAGCAGTAGCTTTTTACATGTATCTTCCTAAACTCAAGTCCAGCAAAATAATAGAACATCTATTTTCAGTTTCTATAGCACAAAAACTCAGATGCACTATGATTGGAACAACTCAGGACATACAGTGTACTTATTGTGACTAAGGGGTATTAGGAGCAGAGAGTGGCCAGGCCTGAGGCCATGCCCTACTCCAGTCATTCCTGGCAATCCTGGCTAACAACTGGTTCCAAAAATGGGAAGAATAAATCATCAAAAGAAAGCTCAGATTTTCTTGATAGGATAAAGGAGAGATAATATAATACTAGGACAATTACTATTAGAATTCTTATTCCTATTATATGTAGACCTTTCACATATAAAGTATATGATTTTTTGTATTGATCATTCATTTTAATTTTCATGAAGAAGGTTTAAAATATTGTATGTTAGGTGGGACTAAGATAAAATAAGAGGAGGATGGAGGAGGGTATGGCTCTGTGTCACTTAGGCTTATGCATTTTAGTCACCCAGCAACTTGAAGCCAATACATAGAAAGCAATTTTTATTCTCTTAATAACTATATTTTGCAGCAGTCATCCCCATAATATGCCTCAAAGATGCTACTTCCTTCTACAAAAAAAAAAACTTCAGGATAATAAAATGCTTCCCAGCAGGCTCTTCAAGGGAATGGTAGCCAGAAGACTGGCTTTAAGCAGACTCATTCCCAAGAAAAGGCTTCATGAGCTCTAAGATCCACCCAGACGCAAATGGTTGACTTATGGGTAATGATTGGCATCCATCTTTGCTGTTACGATAATTTTTTTCAAAAACTCCATCTGTCAAAGCAAAACAACACCATAAAGCAAAATCTTTTATTTCCTTTAGCCTTAAGTATCGTCCCTGGCCTGGTCTTCTGTCCCAAGCAGGTGTTCTGTATTTTCAAGTTTCCTGCATTAATGTGGATCCAGTGACATCCTTCCAGACATGTACATCCAGTAAAAAATCTTTGAGAATATAGTCTGTATATTTGCATTTGAAATGTCACTTTATTTAGAAAAAATGGATACAACAAATACCTATTTTAAAAGATTAGAAATATGTTGATTCACAAATCTGGCCAACTACCACTTTTTAAAAACAATAGGCCAAGATATAGCATATTCTTATTATCAAGAGATTTTAGCAGGTTTCTTAAGATAAAAAGAAATCTTTTTCTTAATATTTTGTAATACTGAATAATTTTTTAAACTGTATTCCCTATTTGCCCATAATTCAACTGCTCTAGGGAAGTCAGATGTCAAAATCCAGTCTTGTGTGCCCAGAAAGAAAAGAAAAGGAGTTGGAGGACCACTCAGCATTGTCTTTGCTGTAGGTAACAAGGGGATGCTCTCTATGAAAGATAAAAATTAATCAGGCATAGAAGGATGAAATAAGCACATTTCATACCTGATTCTGGAATTCTAGAGGCCTTTTCAGTATGAAGAATGTCTACAGTTTTCTTTATACTGACTCCAGAATGTGAGATGATGGCTATGATTATATGTTTGGGAGTGTGAGCAAGCAGGAGAGTTTCGCTCTAGAACCACAGTGGAGTCTGGCAGCATAGCTGACGGTAGTAATGACTGGAGGAAACCTAACATAGTCACTTCATTATTTTATACACAGTCTCCAGTTAATCAGCCTCACTGTTCAGCATGAACTATAATGATTCCATATCCATTCTATTTCTAGGTAGATAGATAGACCCAGAATCACACTCTAAGGTCCTGCTTTCTCTGCTCATGACATGTAGATCACATATTTAAAAGCATTTAATAGATGATAGATGGATAGACAGGTGGATGGATAGATAGAGAAATAGAAAGAAATAAATGTAGTGAGATAACAAGTGGGAAGACATAGAACAGAAAAATATACTTCTCAAAAACATTTTAATTTCCTTGATTTTTTGCTTTTTTCTGTAAAGTATTCACAAGATTAGAAATCAAATGAGCAGTGGAATTTATAAAATACCTGAGTTTAACTATGCATAATTATGTAATACGTGTCACTGTGATTAATCTCATCTCATTACTTTACTGTTATCTCTAAATCTAATTGATAAATATTTAGAAGATTCCACTTAAATATTTCTGAGTAAGTCTTAGGAGGTACAGTCTATTGATAAACTCTTACAATGACTAAATCTCTAAAATATTAAACAATGTCATCTTAGGAAAATTAAGAGTGGAATTTTGGAACTTATGCTATAACTGCTAAAAAGGCAACTTAATGTGTCAAATAAGCCACAATTGTTTGCATACGTTGATTGGATTCAATTTTGGTAAAGTTACTAAATACTCAGAGATCAGTTCTGATGTAAAGAATTATCTGTTGTGTTAGTCAGCAAAATACCTGATGGGAATAACTTAGAGAAGGAAACATTTATCTGGCTCACAGTTTTAGAGTTCGGGCCATTGGTCAGCTGGCTCCAAAGTAGAAACCTCATGACAGCAGGGACGGCAGAGGAAAGCTGCTCAACTCCTGGGAGCTAGAGAGCAGAGAAAAAGGCAGGTATGTAGTCCCCACCACCACATTCCCAGTAATCTATTTCCCGCAGCCATACCCCACCTGCCTATACTTACCACTCAGTAGGCCATTCAAGTTATTAATCTATAAAATTGATTAACCCAGTGATGAAGTTCATATATCAATTTTTATTCCCAGCATTTTAAAATTTTATTTCTCCATCCTTCTCTACCAATATGGATGGAATTCATTGTTATTCACATGTATTACTATAAATATCTTTTAGCTGGCTTCCTATCTTCCATTTGTCTTTTGCTGATCCAATTGTCATGGTACTCCACAGTAGTGTCTTAAATAAGAATGTGATACCTTTCATATCTATTTTAAATCCCTTCCTTGTATTCCCGAGTTTCCAGAGGGAGCTGCATGTGCATAAAATTCCGACCCTGAAGTTTGATTTTCCATTCTCAGTCATTATAATTGCCTCCCATGGATGTTCAAAATCTTGCTCTTTACTGAGCTTCATTTCTTTCAGATTAATCTAAAAAACAAAACAAAGCAAAGCAAAAACAGGACAAAGCAATATTTTCATCATGCTTGCATCATCACTGGCTTAACATTCACATTTTGGAAAGCCCCAACCTTTCCTAAAATAGTTACAAATAATAATTTCCTTAGTTACTTAATTTCCTTAGTTTCTATTCACTAACAAGTTCACCATAAAATCCGGACACTCTCACCAGTATCAGGAATGAGTTGCCAGTTTTCAGGCTCATCAGTGATTGCTCAGTGTGTTTGTAGTCTGACTTATTGACCATGATGGTCTCTTGAACCTTTCAGGATGCAGTCTTAAAGACATTTATCTGATTTTTGTTCTGCTTGTGTTTATTCTTCTATATTGTGCAGCAATGTATCTCAATCTCCTCTCTCTCTCTCTCTCTCTCTCTCTCTCTCTCTCTCTCTCTCTCTCTCTCTCTCTCTCTCTCCCCTCCAACTCTTAAAACTCTTTTCCATGATCCTTTGTCTTAATGTGTTATTCAAGCCCAGCACACTGAGGACTCCAATATACAGCAGCAACAGTGGGTCATTACATTTGTAAAATTATGTTGGAGGAAGGAGAGTGTGTGTGTTACAAAGCACCTTGTGTGATTCTGATATGTTGTCCTGGTCAAGATCTTACCTGTTTCTGGTTGACCTCATCTCTACCCAATCCTTACTATAATCAATGTACAGATGACTCACATATTTTAACACTAATTCTTACCTATTTTCTTAGTTACAAGTCAATATGTTTAAATGTTTCTTGTCACCATAAACTACATGTCCTATTGTCACTTTTAAATCAAATTGTCCAAGTTGAACCCATTATTTTGTTTCTCAAAACTGATTATCAGACAACACTCCTATCTCCATAATCATGCCAGCAAAAAAACCTAGAGATTATTTTACTTCTTTTCCTGTCACTATGATCACATCTCCTAGTTTCTTTAGTCCTATCATTTCTCATTTCTGTCACTCTCATTACTTTCCACTTCTCTGTCTTCTCACTGATACTGTCATTGTTTAGTCTTGTGTCTGGTCTATTATTATCATTTCCTAACAAATTACTATGCCTACAACTTTGCTTTCTGCAATCTATCTTCCATGCAGTCCCTAAGTAAATTTTCAAACTACAAC
>PVLC010020362.1:0-29332 GCA_004027655.1 Graphiurus murinus | reverse complement strand
TTTTGTGGTACTGGGGATTGAACTCAGGGGCATTCTACCTCCGAGCTACACCCCCAGCCCTATTTTTTATTCTTTATTTTGAAACATGGTCTCACTAAGTTGCAGAGTGCCTCACTAGGTAGCTGAGGCTGGCCGCGAACCCGGATCCTCCAGTCTCAGCCTCCCAAATGCTGGGATTACAAGCATGCACCACCACACCAGGCTCCTGATTTTATTTCTTATTTAGAAACAGGGTCTCACTAAGTTGTGGAAGACTTTGCTAAAATTGCCGAGGCTTTTTTTTGCTGTACTGGGGATGGAACCTGGGGGCATTCTACCCCCAAGCTATAGCCCCAGCCCTATTTTTTTATTCTTTATTTTGAAACAGGGTCTCACTAAGTTGCGGAGGACCTCACTAAGCAGCTGAGGTTGGCCATGAACCCGCATCCTCCAGTCTCAGCCTCCCAAATGCGGGAATTACAAGCTTGCGCCACCACGCCCGGCTTCGAGGCTGGTTTTGAACCTTCGATCCTCCTGTCTCAGCCTCCCAAGTACTGGAATTACAAGCGTGTGCCATCATTCCTGACTTGCTTTAAATTTAAACAGAAGCTAAATGCTCATGTAACTTCCCTGTATCTATTTTATAGTTCCATTTCAAAAAATTATGAGGAGAAAGAAAAATTACATTAATAAATAGAGGCCAGGCATGGTGGCACATGCTTGTAATACCAGTACTTGGGAGGTAGACCGGAGGATCACAGGTTTGCACCCAGTCTCAGCAAATTGCGAGGCCCTCTACAACCTAGTGAGACCCTATTTCAAAATAAAGAATAAAAAATTGGAAGCTGGGCGTGGTGGCGCACGCTTGTAATCCCAGAATTCGGGAGGCTGAGACCGGAGGATCCGGGTTCGCGGACAGCCTCAGCTATCTAGTGAGGCACTCCGCAACTTAGTGAGACCCGGTTTCAAAATAAAGTACACAATAGGGCTGGGGGTATAGCTCAGAGGTAGAATGCCCCTAAGTTCAATCCCCAGTACCGCAAAAAAACAAACAAACAAAAAATTGATCTAGGGGTGTAGCTCAGAGGTAGAATGCCCCTGGGTTCAATCCCCAGTACCACAACAAACAAACAAACCATCATTTCCACAGAATCAGGTAAAAATCAGGTAGATTATTGTCTTATGAAAATTGCAATTAATCTAATGAACTGTTTTAAATGAATGCTAGATTCCTCATTTTTCTGAACTATGAAGAAATTTAAATTACAGGAATATGGTTTGTCACAAAGCCTAATATTAGCTGGGTGTGGTGGCGCACGCTTGCAATCCCAGCATTTGGGAGGCTGAGACTGGAGGATCCGGGTTTGCGGCCAGCCTTAGCTACCTAGTGAGGCACTCTGCAACTTAGTGAGACTGGGTTTCAAAATAAAGAATAAAAAATAGGGCTTGGGGGTATAGCTCCAAGGTAGAACGCCCCCGAGTTCAATCCCCAGTACCACAAAACAAACAAACAAACAAAAAAACAAAGCCTAATATTAAGTATCCAAAAATAAAATTCAGGATTATAAGTTTAAAATACCCTAATAAGGGCTAAATGACTAAGAAGTAATGTTATTTTAGTTTTCTAAAGATTAAGGAAAGAATATCATGGAGTCAGATATGCATAGCATACCTTCATTATGAATAATAATTTTACCATCACATACCTTATGAAAAAGGGATTTAATCCCATGTTTACAGATAGGGAAACAGGTTCAGGATGATTGGGTAACTTTTTCAAAGACACTTAGCTGACGAATAACTGGAACCAGGATGTAAAGTGAGGTCTGATTCCAGAGCCCTTATTCTTACACTGCATCATGAATCTTTCCACAAATTAGGTTAAAAGTTGACATATGTGAGTTACCTTTGGAGGTTCAGAAGCAGTGACATTTATCTAAAATTTTATAAGGTATTATGGACTCATGATGCAGTTGTCAACAGAAGAACGTACGACCTGATGAGTATAAATGAATATTATAGGGAGATTAACAACTATAGTAGGCTAGGAGTATAAAAGAGCTATAAAAACATTTGAAGTTTTATAAACATAAATGTTCTGATAAGTTTCACTAATATTATATTTCATTTGCTAAAATTATTTTTATATAATTTAGAAATATAGCCTGCCGGGCATGGTGACACACGCTTGTAATCCCAGTTCTTGGGAGGCTGAGATAGAAGGATCCAGGTTCGCAGCCAGCCTCAGCTTACTTAGTGAGGCCCTCTGCAACTTAGTGAGACCCTGTTTCAAAATAAATAATAAAAAAATAGGACTGGGGGTGTAGCTCAGAGGTAGAAGGCCCCTGGGTTCCATCCCAAGTACTGCAACCCCCCCCCCCACTATATATATATATATATATATATAGAGAGAGAGAGAGAGAGAGAGAGAGACTATTTCACCTATTTCACTAAAACAAAAATTGATTTTCTTGCTGATATTTCTAAAATAATAATTTTTCTCCTTTAAGGTCCCCCTAATAGAGATCGAAGTTCCCCTCCTCCAGGATACATTCCAGATGAGTTACACCAGGTTGCCAGGAATGGGTCATTTACTAGCATCAACAGTGAAGGAGAGTTCATTCCAGAGAGCATGGACCAAGTAAGCTGAAGTTGGTTGTTTTTCATTTTATTTAAAGGAATGTTGGTCAGAGTTGGTGTGATTTGGCAAGTACTTGGTGTGTGTGCGTGCGTGCGTGCGTGCGTGTGTGTGTGTGTTCTCTTTTCTAACCCTGTATCTTTTTTTTCTGTAGTATTGGAGATAGAACCCAGGGGCATTCTACCTTCCAGCTACACCTCCACCCCTATTTTTTCTTTTATTTTGAAACAGAGTCTCACTAAGTTGTAGATGGCTTCACTAAGTAGCTGAGGCTGGCTGTGAACCTGTGATCCTTCTGTCTCAGCCTCCCAAGTACTGGGATTACAAGCATGCACCACCATGCCCGACTATCTTCTTTTTTTTTTTTTTTTTTTTTTGCAGTACTGGGGATTGAACTCAGGGGCATTCTACCTCCGAGCTACACCCCCAGCCTTATTTTTTATTTTTTATTTTGAAACCGGGTCTCACTAAGTTGCAGAGTGCCTCACTAGGTAGCTGAGGCTGGCCGCGAACCCGGATCCTCCAGTCTCAGCCTCCCGAATGCTGGGATTACAAGCGTGCGCCACCACGCCTGGCTCGCGACTATCTTCTTTTTTAAGTGAGCAAAAAATAGTATAAAATATTGGAAAGTCCCATGAATGTACTTGGATCTTTATGTATTGATGTTTAAAGAACACTGCTGGAGGAAGGCTGTTTTTCTTATATTGCTCATCCATAAATGAATGAATGAATGCATATGTTTTGAAATTCCAGGATTAACTCACATTCACACTTTTAAAATTACATTTGAAAGCTAGAGTAAAATTATATTTAACTTTATGAAGTTGAGGTTTGTGTACTTTTTATAACATTTAAAAAAGTATTTCAGTTTTGTAGTATTAAAATGTTTTACCTTAAGAGCATTGTAATTGATAAAACATTGTAAATGTGGTAAATTTGTTGAATAACTTTGATAAAGTTTTCATGAGTAGGCAAAATGTATTCATTAGATTTCTACATAGTAATCTGCTTTTACTTTGTAATTTGTAGTCCTCAGAAGACTTTAAAAAAAATAAAGTCCAAGCCGGGCGTGGTGGCGCACACTTGTAATCCCAGCATTTGGGAGGCTGAGACCAGAGGATCCGGGTTCGCAGCCAGCCTCAGCTATCTAGGGAGGCGCTCCGCAACTTAGTGAGACCCGGTTTCAAAATAAAGTAAAAAAAAATAGGGCTGGGGGTATAACTTGGAGGTAGAATGCCCGAGTTCAATCCCCAGTACCGCAAAAAAAAAAAAAAAAAAAAAAAAAGTCCATCCTTATACTTAAAGAAATATATATATATTTTCATGTAGTTGCTATTTTTTCCTTAACATTGCATTGGATATTCACACTATTGCTGTAGTTTCCATTTTCTTTTTTTTGTGTGTATGTATTGGGGATTGTACCCCAGGTGCATTCTATCTCCAAGCTACACCCCTAGCCTTTTATTAGTTTTTTTTTTCTTTTTTCAGTACTGGGGATTTAACCCAGGGGCATTCTACCTCCAAGCTACACCCCTAGCCCTATTTTTTATTCTTTATTTTGAAACAGGGTCTCACTAAGTTGCAGAATGCTTCAGCTGAGGCTGGCTGTGAACTGGGATCCTCTGGTCTCAGCCTCCCAAATGCTGGGATTACAAGCATGCGCCACCACACCCAGCTTCCATTTTCTAATAATGTAGCAGTCACTGGTCATTGGTCTCAAATTGAGTGGGCTCATCATTTAGTTTCTAGTAAGCAAAATTATGTGAAATATTTTAGGTTTTAAGTATTTTAATAAAATATTCTCTTTTCTTAGGAAATTTTGAAATCATGGCTTACCCATTCTGAATGTTTAAAAATAAATAACTCTGGAGAGTGCTGTTGGTTATGGGATTTCTTTGGGAAGTACTGAAGTGTTCACAAATTGTGGTGAGGGTTGCACAGCTCTCAGTATAGAAGAGCCACTGAATTATATACTTTAAATGGGTTCGTTTAGCCGTGTGTGGTGGCACATGCCAGTAATCCCAGTACTTGGGAGACTGAGACAGGAGGATTGCAGGTTCAAAGCCAGCCTTGGTAACTTATCGAGACCCTGTTTCAAAAAAAAAAAAAGACCGGGGCTATAGCTTGGAGGTAGAATGCCCTGAATTCACTGTCCAGTATCCCAAAAAAAGGGAGGAGGGAGGAGGTAGTTTTAATTGTATCTCAAAAAAGCATGTTTTTAAAAGATAACTTTTGGTTATATCAGAATCATGATGAACTCTTTGTTTTCCTAGATGCTGGATCCATTATCTTTAAGCAGCCCTGAAAATTCTGGCTCAGGAAGTTGTCCATCACTTGATAGTCCCTTGGATGGGTAATGTTGATTGTAATTTTTATTTTTTAATACATGTATATATACATAAACATGCATGTGTACAGCATGTAGAATTATTAATAACTCATTTGTGTTACATCCAGAGGAGCGTAATTAATTGGTATTTGTCTATACTGATGGCAAATGAAATTCTTCATAGTGCGGATAGTCCGTTAACCTTAGGAGACTCAATCTTTATTAATTTAAATGATATCTGATTATCATATTCTAAGTATTTTTGCCTGCCAGAATTGTATATTTGAAGGAAAATACAAAATTAAAATTTATACGTGTTTATTTTTAAAACTCTGATTATGAAACAGTTATCAACAATTTTATTAATATATTTGGTTTTGGAGAGTTCCTGAATTTCTTCACTTGTTCAGAATTATATTTATTCTGGTACTAAATTAGAAATAACTTACATTCTTAGTAATTGTGGTACAGTGTGTTGGTTGACATTTCAAAAACTTAAATACTTTTCTTCTAGGTAATAGTTGTTTAGGAGTATGAGCAGGATCGAGGTGCATCTGAATTTTTCTTTTCTTTTTTTGTTTTCTTTCTGAAGTGCTAGGGAGAGAACCCAAGGCCTTCATGCATGCTAGGCAAGTGCTCTACCACTAAGCCACACCCCACCCAGCATCTCTAAATTTTTTGTTATTAATGCCCACTCTCCTGGCTATAGTAGGACATTGTTCTGGTAATCATTTGGGAGCACAGTCAGTATTAAAGTGATCACCTGTTTAATCTCTGAGATTGCTTTGTGAAGGCTTTTGGGGGAGGGTGTGGGGGGAATTGGGGATTAGACCCAGGGGCATTCTACCTCTGAGCTATACCCCCCCCCAGTCCTTTTTTTAAATTTTGAAATAGGGTCTTGCTGAGTGGATGAGTCTGGCCTCAGACCTACAATCTTCCTGTCTCACCCTCCCAAGTACTATAATTAGAGATGTGTGCCACCATGCCTGGCTTATAAAAGTGCATGAATGTGTGTGTGTGTGTGTGTGTGTGTGTGTGTGTGTGTGTGTGTTGGGGGTGGGATGGGGGTGGAACCCAGGGTCTCATGAATGCTAGGCAAGTAGTCCTCTTAACTACTGAGCTACATCCCTAGCCCTATGACAGTGCGCGCGCGCGCGCGTGTGTATCGGAGGGGCGGATACTGGGGCTTGAACCCAGGGGCATTCTACCTCCAAGCTAGATCCCAGCCCTTCTTATTTATTTATTTATTTTTTAATTTGAAACAGTGTCTTGCTAAATTTCTGAGGCTGACCTTGAACCTGCAATCCTCCTGTTTCAGCCTCCCAAGTGCTAGGATTACAGGTGTGCACCACTGTACCTAGTTAGCAAATTCTTTTTTTTTTTTTTTTTTTCAGTGCTGTGGATTGAACCCAGAGGCATTCTACTTCCAAGCTATCCCACAGCCCAATTTTATTTCTTATTTGGAAACAGTCTCACTAGATTGCTGAGGGTCTTGCTGAGTTGCCAAGGCTGGCTTTGAACCTGTGATTCTGCTGTCTCAGCCTCCCAAGTACTGGGATTACAAGTATGTGCCACCACTCCCAGCTGCAAATTCTTTTATAAAGACAATTTTTGTTGATGCGTTATAATTATACATAGTAGTGGTATTCATTGTCACATTTTTGTATATCAACATAACATGATTTATTCCATTTCATTCTCCTTTCCCTTTCCTCCTTCCTCCCCCTGGTTCCCTCTGCTGGTCTTCCTTCTATTTTTATGAGATCCCCTGTTTCTCCCCCTTTTTTCTCTCTAGCTTTCACATATGAGAAAAAGCATATGACCCTTGACTTTCTGAGTCTGGCCTATTTGGCATAACATTATGCTGTATGAAAGCAAATCCTGCTGAGCATGGTGGCACACACCTATAATTCCACTACTTGGGAGGCTGAGACAGGAGATTGTAGGTTTTGAGGCCAGCCTCAGCAACTTAGCAAGACTCTCTTTCAAAATAAAATAAGGCTGAAGATATAGTGCAGATGTAGAACATCCCTGGGTTCAATCCCTGGTACCACAAAAAAAGGAAAAAAGAAAGCAAATCCTGAAAAAAATAACTAATACTATTTGGGAATTTACATTTACTTTTCTTTTATCCATCTGTATGAAGCCGGGAGTGGTGGTGCATGCTTGTAATCCCAGTACTTGGGAGGCTAAGACAGGGATCACAGGTTCACAGCCAGCCTCAGCTACTTAGGCCCTCCACAACTTAGTGAGGACCTTTTTCAAAATAAAGAATATAAAATAGGGCTGGGAGTGTAGCTCAGAGGTAGAATGCCCCTGGGTTCAACGTTGACCCCAGTACCCCCCCCCAAACAACAACAAAAAATATGCCCCCCCCAAAATCTATATGAAACCCCTGTCTGTGTCAGTGTCTACCTCAAGTAGAACTTTTCAGTACTTAGAGGCTGAGGAGCTCAGGTTTGAGGCCAGCCCCAGCAATTTAGCGAGACCCTGTTTCAAAATTTAAAAAACTAAAAAAGGTCTGGGTGTGTAGCTTGGAGGTAGAATGCCCCTGGAATATTCCCCCACCAAATCTCCAGTATACAAAAAAAAAAAAAAAAAGAAAGAAAGAAAGAAAAGAAAAAAATTCATGGAAGCTATGTATTGAGTACTTATTATTTGGAATGTACTGTCCTGAGTTTGAAATGACTATGTCCTTTGAATAGATGCAAAACCATACTCAGAAAGATGATTTGCCAAGGTTATACAGAGTTTGAACTGAAACACAGGTGTTTCTAATTAACTATGTTTCTAAAATATATCATTGCCAGGTGCAGTGGTGCATTCCTATAATCCCAGTACTTGGGAGGCTGAGACAGGAGGATTGCAGGTTCAAAGTCAGTCTCAGCAACTAACTTAGTGAGATGCCCCTGGGTTCTATCCCCACTACCACAATAAATAAATAAATAAATAAATAAATAAATAAATAAATAAATAAATAAAGGCTGGTGGTATAGCTTGGACGTAGAATACCCCTGGATTTAATTCCCAGGAACACACACACACATCATTCTTAGCACTATACTCTATAGGATAATTTTTTTTTTTTTTTTGGTACTGGGGATTGAACCCAGGGGCATTCTACCTCCGAGCTACACCCCCAGTCCTATTTTTTATTCTTTATTAGGGTATCACTAAGTTGCAGAGGTCCTCACTATGTAGCTGAGACTGGCTGCGAACCTGGATCCACCTGTCTCAGCCTCCCAAGTACTGGGATTACAAGCGTGCACCACCATGCCCGGCTTATAGGATAATTTTTTTTTTTTTTTTTCGGTACTGGGGATTGAACTCAGGGGCGTTCTACCTCTGAGCTATACCCCCAGCCCTATTTTTTATTCTTTATTTTGAAACCAAGTCTCACTAAGTTGCGGAGTGCCTCACTAGGTAGCTGAGGCTGGCCTCGAACCCGGATCCTCTGGTCTCAGCCTCCCGAATGCTGGGATTACAGCGTGCGCCACCACGCCTGGCTTTATAGGATAATTTTTAAAGCAGCTTTCTTTTTGCCTATATATACCGAAGAAGTGTTTAAAAAGAAATAATCTCAAGCTGGGCATGGTGGCACACCTCTGTAATCCCAGTACTTGGGAAGTAAGACAGGAGGATTTCTGGTTCAGGGACAGCTGCAGCAATGGAGCAAGACTTCCTTTTTTTAAAGTTATGTTGCTATTTCAGAATGAGCTCCTCTCTAGACACACACACACACACACACACACTGCTTAAAGATTTTTTGTGTGTTTTATTTATATACTTTATCTCTTAATTTAATGCAACATTTTCTATTTATAGAGAGAGCTATCCAAAATCACGAATGCCTAGGGCACAGAGCTACCCAGATAATCATCAGGAGTTTTCAGGTTAGACTACATAAATTCTATATGTTAAAATGTTTATGTCATAGTAATGCTTTGGTTGGGAGGGAGATGTATGAAAAAAAATTAGTGATTGTATTTTTTATCATTAAAATTACTTAACCCTTTTGTAACATAGCTTTCTTATATATTTTCACAGACTATGATAACCCTATCTTTGAGAAATTTGGAAAAGGAGGAACATATCCAAGAAGGTATCATGTTTCATATCATCATCAAGAATATAATGATGGTAAGTTTCCAGTAGTTAGACCTCAACAATGGTTTGTTGAAATTTCAAATATAATTTGGTGTGATGGCACATACATGTAATCCCAGTAATTCTGGAATCTTAAGTTAGGAGAATTGAAAGTTTGAAGCCAGCCTGAGCAACTTAGCAAGACCCTATCCTAAAAAATAAAAAAGACAGCCAAGCGTGGTGGCACATGTTTGTAATCCCAGTACTGGGAGGCTGAGACAGGAAGATCACAGGTTGAAGGACAGCCTCAGCAACTTGGCAACACACTGTTTCAAAATAAAAAATAAAAAAGGGCTGGGGGTTTCTTTTGGAGGTAAAATGTCCCTGGGTTCACTCACTAGAACTCCCCTCCCACCAAAAAAAAGGAAAAATGTAAACAAACAAAAAGGGCCGGGGTAGCCGGGCGTGGTGGCACACGCTTGTAATCCCAGTACTTGCGAGGCTGAGACAAGAGGATCCGGATTCGGGGCCAGCCTCAGCTACTTAGTGAGGCCCTCTGCAACTTAGTGAGACCCTGTTTCAAAATAAAGACTAGGATGTGAGGGCGATCTGACTGCGACATCTGTCACCCCATTGATCACCAGGGTTGATTTGGCCGATCTGGCTGGCTAGGCAGGTGTCCCCTTCCTCCCTCACTGCTCCATGTGCGTCCCTCCTGAAGCTGCAGGCTCGGGATGGATGACCTTCGGTCAAGGTATATGACCTTTGGTCAAGGATATACGAGTAGCTGCGCTCTCCTGCTAGAACCTCCAAACAAGCTCTCAAAATAAAGACTAAAAATAGGGCTAGGGGTGTAGCTCGGAGGTAGAATTCCCTGAGTTCAATCCCCAGTACTAAAAAAAACAAAAAAAACCAAAAACAAACAAACAAAAAAAAGCAGAGCCAGGGTGTAGCTTAGTGGTAGAATGCCACTGTGTTGAATCCCAACACCAAAAAAAAAAAAAAAAAAAAAAAAGCCGGGCGTGGTGGCGCACACTTGTAATCCCAGCATTCGGGAGGCTGAGACCGGAGGATCCGGGTTCGCGGACAGCCTCAGCTATCTAGTGAGGCACTCCGGAACTTAGTGAGACTCGGTTTCAAAATAAAGAATAAAAAATAGGGCTGGGGGTATAGCTCGAAGGTAGAAAGCCCCTGAGTTCAATCCTCAGTACCGGAAAAAAAAAAAAAAAATACCCCAAGCTGGGTGTGGTGGCACATTCGTGTAATCCTAATACTTGGGAGTCTGAAACAGGAGGATCCCAGGTTTGTGGACTGTTGAAACTGTCATCAACCTAGCAAGACCGTTTCAAAATAAAAATAAAATAGGGCTGGGGGTGTAGCTTTTAGGTAGAATACAAATTGAAAAAAATCTCTTGCGTAATACCATTAGAAATAAATTTGTTCTTGAATCACATAGTTTTCTGGTTAAAAAAACTTTTTGAAGAAATTGGGTCATAACTAAAACTATAATAATATTTTAGCAATATTTCTACTTGCTTCTTCTTTCCCTTAAAGAAGTAATTTAAAATGATTTGAAGCTGGGTGTGGTGGCACATGCTTGTAATCCCAGTACTTGGGAGACTGAGACAGGAGGGTTGCAGGTTTGCAGCCAGCCGTAGCAACTTGTGAGGCCCTCTGCAACATAGTGAGACCCTGTTTCAAAATAAAGTAAAAAATTGGACTGGGGGTTCATCTTAAAGGTATAATATCCTTGGCTTCAATTTCAATCCCTAGTACCACAAAAAAAAAAAAAAAAAAGATTTGAATTAGAAAATTATTTCTGGGCCGGGCGTGGTGGCGCACGCTTGTAATCCCAGCATTCGGGAGGCTGAGACCGGAGGATCCGGGTTCGCAGCCAGCCTCAGCTACCTAGTGAGGCACTCCGCAACTTAGTGAGACTCGGTTTCAAAATAAAGAATAAAAAATAGGGCTGGGGTTATAGCTCGGAGGTAGAATGCCCCTGAGTTCAATCCCCAGTACCGCAAAAAAAAAAAAAAGAAAATTATTTCTGGATGATGAATTACATACTTGCCTTATCCCTTTAGGGAAAAAAAATTGATATGTATAAATTTTCCACTTTTTATTTTATTTATTTATTAATGGGGATTGAATCCAGGGGCATTCTACTTCTGAGCTATAGCAGTCCTTGTTTTATTTTGAAATAGGGTCTTGCTAAGTTGCTGAAGCAGGACTGGCTTCCAACCTGCAATCCTGTCTCAGTCTCCCAAGTACTGGGATTGTAAGTGTGTGCCACCATACCTGGCTTGTCAAATATATATATATCTTACATACACCCCCACACACATACATACATGTATATACACACACATTTTTTTTTTTTTGGTGTGTGGTACTGGGGGTTGAACCCAGAGGCATTCTACCTCTGAGCTATATAACTATATGCCCAGCCCCATATTATTTTTATTTTGAAATAGGGTCTCGTTAGATTGTTGAGACTCTTACTGCTTGCTGAGGCTGCCCTCGAACCTGTGATCTTCCTGTCTCAGCCTCCCAAGTACTGGGATTTACAAGCGTGTGCCACCATGCCTGGCTTATTTTATATTTTAAAGTCATTATTGGAGCTAGGCGTGGTCGTGCACGCTTGTAATCCCAGTACTTAGGAGGCTGAGACAGGAAGATCACAGGTTTGAGGGCAGCCTCAGCATGTAGTGAGACTTATCAACCTAGCAAGGCCCCATTTCAAAATAAAAATAAAATTGGGCTAGGCATATAGTTTGGAGGTAGAATGCCCTTGAGTTCAATCTTGAATACCACAGGGGGGAAAAAATCATCATTATTGGAAATGAAAATAATGAAGTGCTTTTTATTATTTTAATTTTGTTTTTAAATTTTTTGTGACACTGGGGATTGAACCCAGAGGCATTCCTACCTCTGAACTACACCCCCAGCCCAATTTTATTTTTATTTTGAAACAAGGTCTTACTAGGTTAATGAGAGTATCACTATTTGCTAAGGCTAACCTTGAACTTGCAATCCTCTTCTTTCAGCCTCTCAAGTACTGGGCGTATATGTATGTACCACCATGCCTGACATGAAGTGCTTTTTATCCAAAAATGATGGACTTCTATTCTGTACTGATCATGTGTGTCTGCATGTCTAAACATTTCCCATAAAAGACTATTTGAATTTGTGTTCAGATCCTGTTTTTAACCCCTATAAACATTGACATTTAAGTTCCTTAGCCTAGTCACAGATTTCTGTTCCCTACGTTACAAATTTTAAAGATTTTTAAAGTATAGCATGCTAATGAAAAGAGTAAGTTAATTCTATTTTTATTTTGTAGGTCGTAAAACTTTTCCAAGAGCCAGAAGGACCCAGGGGACCAACTTCCGGTCTCCAGTGAGTTTCAGTCCTACTGATCACTCCTTAAGCACCAGTAGTGGAAGCAGCATCTTTACACCGGAGTATGATGACAGTCGAATAAGAAGGAGAGGAAGTGACATAGACAATCCTACTTTGACTGTCATGGATATCAGCCCACCCAGCCGTTGTAAGTAATAGAAATTGTCATAGTGAAATGATAGCAGAATTTTATAATATTAACAGGAATAAATGCCCAGTGAAGCCAGACACTGGCACACACCTGTAATCCCAGTACTTGGGAGGGTGAGACTGGAGGATCCGAGTTCGAGGCCAGCCTCAGTTACCTAGTGAGGCCCTCCGCAACTTAGTGAGACCCTGTTTCCAAATAAAGAATAAAAAATAGGGCTGGGGGTGTAGCTCGGAGGTAGAATGCCCCTGAGTTCAATCCCCAGTACCTCAAAAAAAAAAAAAAAATGGCCAGAACGTCAGGTTTAAGAATGGTATTACTGCTAATTACTTTAGTTAATTTTGTCCTTCACTTTTATTAGGAAAATTATTACCAACTAGTCATTTTTTCATTTATTCTATTCCACCTGTCCTACTTGGGATTTTAAAAGTAATGTCTAAGATGTAGTCTAATGGGGAGAATGGTATATGGAGAAATAATGGTAGTATAGCATTTAGTCTAGATTTTAAACAGGAGTAGAAATTCACTAGCTAAGGAGGTGACATGTCCAGGAGACCATGACATATTTTGAAAACAAGGAGTTGTTGATTTTTGCCAACATGGGGGATATCTTACTTTAAATAGTGGGAATGAACTATAGTGGCAAATAAGGCCAAAATGCAAAGTATTTGGACTTTCTCTTGTGAACTGTTTATCCAGAGATTCATGCTTGAAGATATTTATTGTAGTAAAATTTGCATAATCTGAGTTCCTCTCTATTGTACTAGTGTTGTCATGTTTTTTACTTTTATACTTATAAAATACAGAAGTTTTACTTTTACCCACACTACATTGCTTATTATTTTTGCTTTAGACAGCTACCTTTTAAAGTGATAAAAAATAAGAGAAAACCTTTTATATATCTTTTCTACATATCTTTAATTATATAGCTTTTGTTTATGTAGATCCAAGATTGAGTCAAGTATCAGATTCTCTTCACTAAACCATTGCATTTAAAGCTGTCCTGGTGGCGCACGCCTGTAATCCCAGTACTTGGGAGGCTGAGACAGGAGGAACACAGGTTTGAGGCCAGCCTCAACAATTTAGCAAGATCCTGTTTCAAAGTAAAGAGTAAAATAGGCCTAGGGTGTAGCATGGATATAGAATGCCCCTAGGTTCAAATCCCACTACCAAAAAAAAAAAAAAAAAAAAATTTAGCCAGGCGTGGTGGTGGGACACTCTTGTAATCCCAGCTAGTAGGGAGGCTGAGGGTGGAAGATTGCAAGTTCGAGACCTGCCTGAGCAATGTAGCAAGACCCTGTCTCAAAAAAAGGGCTAGGGCTGAGTGTGGTCCTGTGCACTTGTAACCCTACTACTTGGGAGGCTGAGGCCTTTTGCAACTTAGTGAGACACTGTTTCAAAATAAAGAATAAAAAAATATGACTGGGGGTGTAGCTTGGAGGTAGAATGCCCCTGGGTTCAATCCCCAGTACCACACACACACACGCACGCACACACACACACACACAAAGAATAAAAATAGGTCTGGGGGTTATCTCGGAGGTAAATGACCTTGGGTTCAATCCTCAGTAGCAAAAAAAAAAAGTCTGGAGATGTGGCTCCAGTGGTAGAGCACTTGCATAGCATATATAGTTCTCTCGGTGCAGTCCTCAGTATGTGAGTGCACACACGTGCGCACACACACAAAGTTTAACTTTTTATTTTTAGTACTGGGAACCCAGTGACATTCTTTTACCTTCAAGTTATACCTCCACCCCTTTTTTATTTTGAAGAAGGATCTTGGTAAATTGCTGAAGGTCTCACTAAGTTTCTGAGCCTGGCCTTGAATCTGTGATCATCCTGTCTCAGTCTCCCAAATAGGCATGTACACCATGCCCAGCCTGCATTTAACCTTTCTTACAAAACAGGTCTACTAGCTAGGCGTGGTGGCTCACGCTTGTATTCCCAGTACTGGGGAGGCTGAGACTGGAGGATCTAGGTTCGCGGCCAGCCTTAGCTACTTAGTGAAGCCCTCCACAACTTAGTGAGATCCTATTTCAAAATAAAGAATAAAAAATAGGGCTGAGGATGTAGCCTGGAGGTAGAATGCCCCTGAGTTCAATTCCTAGTACCAAAAAAAAAAAAAAAGTTTCCTGGTAATAAGTTCTTTCAGCTTTTATTTATTGAAAAAGTTTTTATTTCTCGTGTGTGTGTGTGTGTGTGTGTGTGTGTGTGTGTGTGTGTGTGTATGTTTTACTGGGGACTGAACTCAGGGATGTTCTACCTCCAAGCTACACCCATAGCCCTTTTAGTTTTTGGTTTTGAAACAGAGCCTCACTAGGTTGGTTAGAATCTTGCTAGGTAGGGTTAAATGAGAAATGTGTGCATGTATGCTTTTACCTATACCAGCTTGTACCTAACAAAGATGTGTGATTACAATGCACCAATTAAAAATTAAAAAAAAAAAAAAAAAAGAATCTTGCTAGGTGACTGAGGCTATCTTTGAACCTGCAGTCCTCCTGTTTCAGCCTCCCAAGTACTGGAAAGCTGTATTTTGTGTGTCTGTGTGTTTGTAGGAGTATGAGCATAGTTTATTTTAATTTTTTTTTTTTAATTTTAGCACTTTAAGGCTATCTCTCTATTGTCTTCTGATTTATATACTTTCTGAGGAGAAATCTGCTATAACTCTTTCTTGTCTTTTTTGCCCTCTATACAGTATGCTTTTTACCTCCTTTGACTGCTTTTAAGACTTTGTCTTTGGTTTCCAGCAGTTTCAATATGATGTATCTGGGTACATTTGTATGAGATTCTCAGTTGGTGATTTTGCTGTTTGTTATAACTAGTTTGTCTATGAAAAATTCTCAGTCATTATCTCTCCCAAGTGTTTCTTCTGCCCCATTCTTTCTTTTCCTTTAAGGATTCAAGTCACCAGTGTGGCTGGCTGACTGATAACTGTCTATACCTCTGTGCTCTTGCATGCTTGTGGTGCCTTCCCCAAGTGTGGGGAATTTCTTTTGATCTTTTTTTCAGCTTCATTGACTCTTTCCTTAGCTCCACTGAGTCTATTCATAATCCTATACTTCTCCCCTCCCCTTTTTTAAATTTTTTTTTATTTCAAGCATTTCTGTTTGACTCTTTCCTGCAGTTTTCCTCTCTATTGGAATTTTGTGTTTATGTATGTTGTCTACCTTTTTCATTACAAAAAATGTTAATCATAGTAATTTTTAAATTTTCTATTTTGAATATCTTGAGTCTGGTTGTTAATTGCTTTCTCTTTTAGTTTTTGTTTGTTTGTTTGTTTGCTTTTTTTGCATCTTAAGATTTTACAATGAATGCCAGACTGCATGTATAGGATAGTGGAGGTTGAGGTAAATATATTTTATGCCTGGCATTAGGCACAACTCTTATGCCTTGGCTATTCCTGAGGGGATCAAGTTCATCTAGTCAGCAGTTGAGGTGGGTCAGGATTTTGTTGTTGCTCTGGTCCCTATGTACCACTGACTTCAAGTTCTTCTAGAGTTACTTTGTGTTGGTTTTCTAGAGGGATTTTCTCAATGGTCCTATTCAGCTTTCCTCTTTTGGCCGTCTTGCATGTCTACTTCTCAAAGAGGGAGTCTCTCTGCCCTCATGCCTCCTTCAGTGGGACCTTCAGTGGAAGCTAGTATAGGGGAAGCTGAATGGAGGGTTCTCTGCTGTTCTAGCTTCAGGCTTGGGTAGTTTTGTTTCCCTGGTTTTCAGAGATGGGTTTCCTCACTGATTCTGTCCATCTTCCAGGAGTAGGAGGACTCTAATGATCAGACCCACAGTTGGTTTCCATTCCCTTTCTCAGGATGGAGGTTTTTCTTCCAGGGGATAGGGTTTGTTCCCTTTTCTTCAGCAGTTTAAAGCACACGTGTGTGCTCCCCTCCCCCCCCCTCCCCCGGTACTGGGAATTGAACTCAAAGGCATTCTACCTCTGAGCTACACCTCTAGCTCTATTTTTTATTTTTATTTTGAAACAGTGCCTTGCTAGGTTGATGAGAGTTTCACTACTTGCTGAGACTGTCCTCAAACCTGCTATCCTCCTGTCTCAGCCTCTCAAGTACTGGGATTACAAGTATGCACCTCCACGCCCAGCTTAAAGCTCTTATTTCTTAGAGGAGAAGAGTGCAGGAGAGGCTTTCTACCTTTCCCACAACAGTGGGTCCTTCCCTTCTCTGGGCCTCTACTGCCAAGGAAGCTTTCTCTGGTCTCCTCCTAAGAATGCACAGAGAAGGTCCACAGAAAAGACTAGGGGTGAACCCACCGTGTGTCAGGGTCTCCTGAGGTTCAGCACTCTCATGCCAGCCTACTTGTTAGAAATGAAGCTGAGTTTTTCTTCTCTGCTAGTATGAGTCTTTCTTTGTGTCTTCAACAAGGGAGCCAGTGCTTTTGTTTCATCTCTTCTTGGAGGTGCCTCTTTTTCCTTTGATTTCAGGCTACTTTAGTTTTCTTATGGTTTCAGTAAAGCTTATAATTTTGTAGGTTATCCAGGTTTCTTTTCTTGTTAGGATGGGAATGATGCTCTTTCCAGCTTTCTACATGGTAGGCAGAAGCAAAAAAATAATTACAGATATTATATCCGTAACGATTTGATATATGATTGTATCTTACAATCAGTGGCATCTTAGATTGAGAGATGCCGTGACATTTGCAGTTGGGGAAAAAAATCTCGTAGGAAAAAATGAGTCATAGTTAGGAATCTTATTTGGGTTTAGAATTTTTAGAAGATTGACTAAAGAGAAATTTTTTGAAAGATAGTGACCATTAAGAGTTTAGATAGTCATGATTTTCCCTTATATTTAAGCATTTCAATAAGGATATGTACACATAGCATTCTCAATTAGTCCTTAACCATTCATGTGCCATCTGACTATTCCATTTTAAGAAAGTCTTCTTTTTCAGCACCCCGAGCTCCGACCAACTGGAGGTTGGGCAAACTGCTTGGCCAAGGAGCCTTTGGCAGGGTCTACCTTTGTTATGATGTTGATACAGGAAGAGAATTGGCTGTTAAGCAAGTTCAATTTGACCCTGATAGTCCTGAGACCAGCAAGGTAAAAACCACTGCACAAACTGTTTTGTAACATTATAAGAAGCATTTTTACTAAAAAAGGCAATAACATGCAGTAGAACTTATTGTTTTTCCTTGATACAAATGATTTGCAAAACAACTAGGTGATTAGATATGTTTATCTACTTTGTACTGTGGATTTTTCTTTTTAGTTCTTAAAGTTATATTCCTAGTCCACTTTTAGTGTTGCTTTAGCCTACCACTGGGGACTGTTAGAAAAGTTCCTAGTTAAGAGATTTTTAAATGTTTGTTCCTTGGGAAGGAAAGATTTCAGCATGCAATCTCCATGATAGTCCATGAAGCCAGGATTTTTTTTTTTTTCTATAAGCAGTATTGTAAAGACTTAACAGTGAATTCTATCTTTCAGGAAGTAAATGCACTTGAGTGTGAAATTCAGTTGTTGAAAAACTTGCTGCATGAGCGAATTGTTCAGTATTACGGCTGTTTGAGGGATCCCCAGGAAAAAACACTTTCCATATTTATGGAATATATGCCAGGGGTAAGCTAATATGTCTTTTTAAAGATAGACATTCTAGTTAAAAGTCCTAGTTGAGGAAAGTAAACAAAACTTTGGCTATAAAATGTTAACCCTACTTAAGGACATTTTAGAAGAGTTTTAAATTAGAGCTGGGTAATATTTTCTGTCCCTTTCGTCTTGGTTTTTTAAAATTCATTAATTTTGAAATAGTCCAAAGTAGATTACAGATATCATAGCAGTCCATCATTACATTCCTTAAATACATGTTCATTGTTGTAGGTGATTTATCAAAACCAGGTTCTACTGGGCATGGTGGTGCACACTTGTAATCCCAGTACTTCGGAGGCTGAGGCAGGAGGATTGTAGGTTTGTGGCCAACCTCAGCTATTTCGTGAAGCCCTCTTCAACTTAGTGAGATCCTGTTTCAAAATAAAAAAAGAGTAAAGTCGTACTGGGGGCATAGCTCAGAGGTAGACTGCTCCTGGGTTCAATCCCCAGTACCACAAAATAAATAAAACAAACAAGTAAATAACAGATTCCAATCTAGGACTGTACATCATTACATCTACTTATAATCTCTGAACTCTGTTATCTACAGCAGGTCATTTTTACATGTAGACTGAAAATAAGACCAGGATACCTGTTCTTTCACCAGGCTAATCTCATGGATTTCTCTAGGGTATACGTCATGGATATTGTTTAATTTGTTCCTTTATTTTATTTCCTGTAAACTCTACTAAACTCTTAAGTTAGATCCCAATTTACTCTGTGTGTGTGTGTGTGTGTGTGTGTGTGTGTGTGTGTGTGTTTACTGGGGATTAAACCCAGGGGCATTCTACCTCTAAGTTACACCCCCAGCCCTTTTTATTTTTTGTTTTCAGACAGGCTCCCGCGAGGTTGCTGGAAGTCTTGGTTCATTGCTGAGGCTGTCTTTAAGTCTTCTGTCCTCCTGCCTCAGCCTCCCAAGTACCTGGATTCCAGGCATGAACCTCCACTCCATGGCTGCAGTTCACTCTATTTCATGTAATAATATCACAGATGAAGCTGTGTACTTTCTGTTGCATCCCATCAGGAGACCCTGCTGTCTCTGCAAGAATCACTCATGAACAGTGGAAATAGAAAATGGTCAAATGTGTAAAGTCCAAGGAAGTTCTTCATATGGCAAAAACATTTGGATATATTTCCCCCCAAGGAAGCATTTAGTTCCAGCTATTAAAGTGATAATAATTAATCAAACCTACAGATTGGAATCACTAGGAAAGCTTTTTCAAAATTTAAAAGCCTATGTCTCACCTCAGACTGTTTCAGCATCCTCAGAAAGAAGCACCTTATTCTGGCCTAAAAAACATATTTAAAAATTTGAAATTCCTCTTTATATTTTTATATCTTTTCAACTAGGAATATTGAGTAATAAATTGAAAACTGAAAGGTCTTACATGTTGTGATTTTCTAATCATACCCTTTTTTTTTCCTCTAGAAAAATAAATCAGTCAATAAACACAGTTTTGTTTTATTTTATTTTGGGGGGGGGTACTAGGGATTTAACCCAGGGGCATTCTACCTCTGAGCCCAGCCCTATTTTTATTTTTATTTTCAAACAGGGTCTCCCTAGGTTGATGAGAGTCTCACTACTTGCTGAGGCTGTCCTCAAATCTGTAATCCTCTTGTCTTAGCCTCTCAAATACTGAGATTACAAGTGTACGCCACCATGCCTGGCATGAACACAATTTGTTTGTTAATTAATTAATTAATTTTTTGGTACCAGGGATTGAACCCAGGGGCTTTCTACCTCTGAGCTGCACCCCCAGCCCTTTTTTTTTTTTTTTTTTTTTATTATTATTCTTTATTTTGAAACAGGGTCTCACTAAGTTGTGGAGGGCCTAAGTAGCTGAGGCTGGCCACGTAGCTGTAATCCTCCTGTCTCAGCCTCCCAAGTACTGGGATTACAAGTGTGTGCCACCACACCCAGCTTATAAACACAGTTTTAAAAACAGACTTAAGAACAAAATAAATAAAATTCAAGTAGGGTATTTTTAGATAGATGGGCAGTTGGGAAAACAAAAACATATTGAGGGCAAAAATACCAAGATGCAAGTACTGTGGAATTTTTATTCTTTTTTTTTTTTGAAACTGGGTCTCACTAAGTTGCGGAGTGCCTCACTAGGTAGCTGAGGCTGGCCGCGAACCCGGATCCTCCGGTCTCAGCCTCCCAAATGCTGGGATTACAAGTGTGCGCCACCACGCCCGGCTAGTACTGTGGAATTTTTATAACAGGGTTGTAAGGAATAGGAGGTAGTTAGAACCAACATAGCCATAGCAACAATGGCATCAGTGAAAACCTAGTTTTCACAGCGCCTCTCAGTTCTCACATACTCTTCCACATTTATAGTCAGGGAATGTAGATGACTTTTTATGTTACATTGCATGGCGTATTATGTCTTTACTGAGAATCCTTGTCTTCTCCAACTACAACTTCCCAGTTGTGAACTCTAGAACTTTCTTAAAATACTTAATAGCAGTTTTTAATCTCAAACCAAACTATAGTTTTTGTTTTCTTTTATCCTAGGGTTCAATTAAGGACCAATTAAAAGCATATGGCGCTCTTACTGAGAATGTGACCAGGAAATACACACGTCAGATTCTGGAGGGTGTCCATTATTTGCACAGTAATATGATTGTGCATAGAGATATCAAAGGTAAGTAATGGGGTACTTTTTACTTCAAGTACACAGTTCTTCATAAATGTGGATTAAACAAGTGATATGGTTAAGATGTGTGACATTTAAGTTAATCATCCACCTCTAAAAATACCACAGGGAAGCCTGGTGTGGTGGCGCACGCTTGTAATCCCAGCGTTCGGGAGGCTGAGACCAGAGGATCCGAGTTCGCGGCCAGCCTCAGCTACCTAGTGAGGCCCTCTGCAACTTAGTGAGACTCGGTTTCAAAATAAAGAATAAAAAATAGGGCTGGGGGTATAGCTCGGAGGTAGAATGCCCCTGGGTTCAATCCCCAGTACCGCAAAAAAAAAAAAGAAAAAAAACCACAGGGATGCAGTTCTGCTTTCCCCTGGACTTTGTCAGTGTCCTCAGATTCGTCCTGATGTTTAGGTCTGCAAATGAGTAGCTCCATTGTGGAGGTTTATAGAATCAATACAGTTCAAGGACTGGGATGTAGCCCAGGACTAGAGCTCTTGAGTAGCAAGGATGAGGCCCTGGGTTCAATTCCCCAGACTCTGTGACTTTGGACAAGTCACCTAATTTTTCTATGCCACAGCTTCTTTTACATGAGGATTCTTGTAAGGATTAAATGAGCTGATGCCTATAATTTACTTAGAATAGTGCTTGGACTTAGGAAGCCCTTAAAATTAGGTCCATTGATGTCATACTTGATGTTGAGATTATATTTAAAGTCAAAGAAAGCTGGGTGTTGTGGCACAGGCCTGTAATCCCAGTACCTGGGAGGCTGAGACAGGAGGATCAAAGGTTGGTGGCCAGCCTCAGCAACTTAGTGAGGCCTTGTTCCAAATAAAAAATAAAATAGGACTGGGGGCATAGCTCAGAACTAGAAGGTCCCACTGGGCGTGGTAGTGTGCACTTGTAATCCCAGTACTTGGGAGGCTGAGACAGGAGGATCCGGGTTCGTGGCCAGCCTCAGTTACTTAGTGAGGCTCTCTGCAACTTAGTGAGACCCTGTATCAAAATAAAGAATAAAAAATAGGACTGAGGGTGTAGCTCAGAGGTAGAATGTCCCTGGGTTCAATCCCCAGTGCCGCAAAAAAAAAAAAAAAAAACCCAAAAACAACAACAACAAAAAAACATTATGTAAGGGACGGAAAGAGCCCAAAACTGAATTTTGATGAACTCCAACTCAGTTAAAATCACTTTGTAGTGCCGGGCGTGGTGGCGCACGCTTGTTATCCCAGCATTCGGGAGGCTGAGACCAGAGGATCTGGGTTCGCGGCCAGCCTCAGCTACCTAGTGAGGCACTCCGCAACTTGGTGAGACTCGGTTTCAAAATAAAGAATAAAAAATAGGGCTGGGGGTGTAGCTCGGAGGTAGAATGCCCCGAGTTCAATCCCCAGTACCACAAAAAAAAAAAAAAAAAAAAAAAAATCACTTTGTAAACTAAAAAAATCAGCTGTTAGCCAGGCATGGTGGCACACACTTGAAATCCCAGTACTTGGGAGGCTGAGACTGAAGGATTGAAGATTCATGGCCAGCCTCAGCTACTTAGGCACTCAGCAACTTAGTGAGACCCTGTTTCAAAGTAAAGAATAAAAAATAAGGCTGGAGGTATAGCTTGGAGGTAGAGTGCCCCTGGGTTCAATCCCCAGTACCAGAAACAAAACAACAACAAAAAACCTTAGCGGTTTTCAGAGATCATGTGTAATTAAAGGCGTGTAAACCACAAAAGTGAGTGGTAGGGTTGCATGAAGTTTGAAATTGCTTTAAACTGTATAGTGAAGCATACCTCAAAGTCTGAGTCTATAAAAACTGAGTTTGTGATCCCAGATTTAGAAATCACTTTATCAGTCAGTCAAACAATAAAAATAATAAATTAGTAAATGTTAATGTGTTTGTATAAGTACAGCATTCATTGGTCTTGCTGGAGGCTCCATGTTCTCTCAGGCTTTATGTTTTCTCCCTGTGGTGTGGCACATTCTGACTGTGGCCATATTCAGGTCAAGAAGAACTTTCCTAACCAGTTTATGGTGATATAGTACATCTGCAGCATGCATGAGGCAGATCACATGTACTAGAATAAGACTGAATGTGAGGATGAGGATGTGCCCCATGATTTTCCAAGTTTCAGGCAGACTTCAAAACCTGAACAATAAACTGGGTGTGGTAGTGCACACCTGTAATCCCAGTACTTGGGAGGCTAAGACAGGAGGATTGCAGGTTCAAGGAAGCCTCAGCAAAGCAGTGAGACTCTCAGCAACCTAGTGAGACCCTGTTTGAAAATAGAAAAATAAAAAGGGCTGGGATATATCTTGGAGATAGAATGCCCCTGGGTTCAATCCCCAATATCTCTCTCTCCTCTTTCACACACACACACCCTGATAAATAGCTTAAGGAACCTCATAGAGAAATTACTATATTAGGAATTATCTCTATTGAAGCCAGCTTCCTTTTTTTAATTTAATTTAATTTTTTTTAATTGGTGCACTGTAATCTCTGTTAGGTACAAGCTGAAAAAGGCATACATGCACACATTTCTCATTTAACCCTTTCCCGATTCCTGCCCCATTCCCTCGCCCTCCCTCCCTCGCAAGTTCAGTCAAGCCAGCTTCTTGTTGGCCCTTGTAGTAATGAGGCAAGACAGAGGAACCAAAGGTATAACCCCTCTCCACAGTCCTCTTCTACCATGTCAGAAAGAGTGATAAACCACCCTGGTCAAATAAAAGAATGGAAGGAAGCTGATTTTTAAACATTATAAGGCAGATAAAAATAAAACAGGGCAGATAATATTGATGAGGGAGAAAGTAAGATATAAAAGTAGATGTACAATATGATATCAAGTTTGTAAAATTTAAGTATGATAAGGAAAGTTTTCATATTATTATTAAAAGAAAGTGGTGATCACCAAATGGCAAGATAGTGATAGTTGTTTTCTACTACATACTTTTTACTTTTCTGTATTTTCCAGTTTTTATGACTAAATGATGAAAAATAGTTGTTTGGTTGTACATATAAATCCATGAGTTCATAATGAAATTCAGGACAATAGTGAATTGATCAGCTGAGTATGGTAGTGCACGCCTGTAATCCCAGCTACTTAAGAGGCTGAGCCAGGAGGATCGAAAGTTCAAGGCCAGCCTTGGCAACTTAGCAAGACCCTGTCTCAAAATAAAAAATAAAAAGGACTGGGAATGTAGTTCAGTGGTAGAGTACCCCAGGGGCTAGTTCCTAAGACTCCAAAAAAAAAAAAAAAAGAAAGAAATGTTGATCATTGTTGCTAGTGAACCAACTCATTATTTTCAAAAGCTAATGCCTCTATTTGTTTGTTTAGTAAACTGTACCACTGAAGACCAAATAGTGGGTGAAAAGACACTTGTCTTTATAGAAGTATTTTAGCTAACAAATGAAGAAGGAACGATAGGATAGTATGTCTTACAACTACTTGTTAACTAATGTAGACACTGAATATTAACAGCTATTAATATCACCTAAAATAGTGACAGGTGTGGTGTACACTTGTAATCTCAGTACTTGGGAGGCTGAGATAGGAGGATCACAGGTTCACGGCCAGCCTCAGCTAATTAGTGAGGCTCTGTTTCAAAAATAAAGAATAAAAAATAGAGCTAGAGGTGTAGTTTGGAAGTGGAATGCCCCTGAGTTCAATCCCCAATACTGAAAAAAAAAAAATGTCACCTAAAATAGAGACAGTCTACAATACAGCACTAATTTTGCCCCCACCCCTTGCCCCAGTTGAACCTGAACTGCTAGTAAGTTCAGCTGCCAAATTATGGAATATATATATAGGACAGATGAACATGTTAAAACGACCCCTTGGGAGGCTGTCAGCAAAATCTAGACCACAAGAAAGCTACAGGCAAACAATAGTTTCTTCATAAATTGCATTCCACAAAAAAATCTGATCTGTGCCTACAAGAAATGACGAAGGGAAGTCTGAGAACCTGTCACATCTAAGAGGAACTTAAGGGCACATGATGACTAAAAATGTAGTGTGGGGTTGTGGATGGGATACTGTGACAGATAAAACACATTCGGGGAAATCGAAACAAAGCATGGATTTTAGTTAATAATATTGTGTCAGTATTAGCTTATTAATTGTGATAGATGTGCCATACTAACATAAGACATTTATAAGAGGGAAACTGCCGGGCGTGGTGGCGCACGCTTGTAATCCCAGCATTCAGGAGGCTGAGACCGGAGGATCCGGGTTCGCGGCCAGCCTCAGCTACCTAGTGAGGCACTCCACAACTTAGTGAGACTCGGTTTCAAAATAAAGAATAAAAAATCGGGCTGGGGGTGTAGCTCGGAGGTAGAATGCCCCTGAGTTCAATCCCCAGTACCGCAAAAAAAAAAAAAAAAAAAAAAAAAAAAACACAATATAAGAGGGAAACTGAGTAGGAATTTTCTGTCCTATCTTTGCAATTATTCTGTAAGTTTAAAGCTGTCTAAAAAAGCTTGGTGTGGTGGTGCAGGCCTGCTGAGACAGGAAGGTCACAGGTTTGAGACCAGCTTCAGCAACTTACCGAGACTTTTAGCAACCTGATGAATCCCTGGAGGTATAGCTCAGAGGCAGAACACCCCTGGCTTCAATCCCTAATACCACACACATAAAAAAATAACTGTCTAAGCTGGGCGTGGTGGCGTGCGCCTGTAATACCAGTTCTTGGGAGGCTGAGATGGGAAGATCCAGGTTTGTGGCCAGCCTCAGCTACTTAGTGAGGCCCTCTGCAACTTAGTAAGACCCTGTTTCACAATAAAGATAAAAATAGGGTTGGGGGTGTAGCTCAGAGGTAGAATGCCTCTGGGTTCAATCCCAGATATCACAAAAAAAAAAAAAAAAAAAAAAAACTGTCTAAATAAAAAGTTCATAACAGTTAATGGAATTTTAAAATGGACGAAAACCTCAAAGCTTTTTTAAAATATACATAGAAGCCAGGCGTGTTTCCTCACCTCTGTAATCCTAGTATTTGGGAGGCTGAGACAGGAGGATCACAGGTTTGCAGTCAGCCTCAGCTAGTTAGGTCTCTGCAACTTATCGAGACCCTGTTTCAAAGTAAAGAATAAAAAATAGGGCTGGGGGTGTAGCTCAGAGGTAGAATGTCCCTGGGTTCAATATCCAGTGCCAAAAAAACAAAAAAAAGATAGATAGATAGATAGATATTGAGAAGTAAATTTAAGACAATTCAATATTAAGAAAACTTTCTTATTTATTTATTTTGTGGTACTGGGGATTGAACCCAGAGGCATTCTACTTTTGAGCTACACCCCTCAGCCCAATTTTATTTCTTATTTGAAACAGGGTCTTGATAGGTTGATGAGAATCTTATTACTAGCTGAGGCTATCCTTGAACCTGCTCAGCCTCCCAAGTACTGGGATTACAGGCCTAATTTTTAAAAGACAATGTAACAGCTGAGCATAGTGGCTCATGCCTGTAATCCAGTACTTGGGAGGCTGAGACAGGAGGACAAGTTTGAGGCCAGCCTCAGCAACTCAGCGAGACCCTCAGCAACTTAGTGAGACCCTGTTTAAAAATAAAAAAATTAAGGCCGGGCGTAGTGGTGCACACTTATAATCCTAGTACTTAGGAGGCTGAAACAGGAGAATAGGAGGGTGGAGGACAGCCTCAGCAAGTACTGACACTCTTGTCAACCTAAAGAGACCCTGAATGCCTCTGAGTTCAGTCCCCAGTACAAAAGTTAAATAAATAAATTTTAAAACCAGCCGGGCGTGGTGGCGCACGCTTGTAATCCCAGCATTCGGGAGGCTGAGACCGGAGGATCTGGGTTCACGGCCAGCCTCAGCTACCTAGTGAGGCACTCCGCAACTTAGTGAGACTCGGTTTCAAAATAAAGAATAAAAAAAATAGGGCTGGGGGTATAGCTCAAAGGTAGAATATCCCTGAGTTCAATCCCCAGTACCACAAAAAAAAAAAAAAAAAAAAAATTTAAAACCAAAATAAAATAGGCCTAAGGGTGGTAGCTCAGAGGTAGAAGGCCCCTGGGTACAATCCTCAGTTCCACCAAAAATAAAAACAAATACAAGGTAACTAATATTTAAGTAATATGGGGAAAAGTACTAGAGGTTTTTTTGTGTTTTGTTTTTTTGGTGCTACCTCTGATCTACACCCCCAGCCCAATTTTATTTTTTATTTGGAAACAGGGTCTTGCTAGATTGCTGAGATCCTCACTAACTTGCTGAGGCTGGCTTCAAGTCTTGGGTCCTCCTGTCTCAGCCTCCCAGGTACTAGGATTACAGGCATGCACCACCACACCTGGCTTAGAAGTTTTTTATTATGAAGGTTTCTTGGGAAGTTACTGAGGAGAAGCAGGCTTCTCAGGGAAATAATCTTCAACCATGCTTTTATTACTATATGACAGAGAATCAGGGCCATGTGCCTGCTAGTGTTTTCTTGGTGCTTTGCCGAGCTTCACTCTTAGCCTGCCCCAACCCCGTCTTTTTCAGTTAGAGCACCTTCTTAGGTCCTGAAACAGATAGTGCCTATTGAAAATTCAGTGTTCACACAGCAGATCCTTATGAGAGCTCTGACTACGTGACTGGCACTATGCTCAGAAGATGAAAAGCAGTTTCAGTTGGGGGACAGATTTAAGAGTCCATTAAGTATTTCTCAGCCATTATTCTTTTGTACTATATTCCAGAATGCCAGTGAAATTAATGAAACGATGCTCGTTCTTATGTTTAGGTGCAAATATCCTGCGAGATTCAACAGGCAACGTCAAGCTAGGAGATTTTGGGGCCAGCAAACGGCTTCAGACCATCTGTCTCTCCGGAACAGGAATGAAGTCTGTCACAGGCACACCATACTGGATGAGCCCTGAAGTCATCAGTGGAGAAGGCTATGGCAGAAAAGCAGATATCTGGTAGGTTTTCCTGTGAGATTTGCCCTAAAAATTATCTTCTTAGGTATTTCTACCTAGGATGGAAATTATTGAGCCAAAATTAAATGATTTTTTGAACTTTTTAAATAGGATGTATCAATTATAACAAGTAAGACCATTTAATGATGTCTTACTGAGGCTTATCATTGACTATTTGGAGTGCTTGAACCTATCTTCCCTTCTTCAGGAAGGATTTTGTCCTGAGCAAACCTCAGGGAGGGTGTGTGTGTGGGTGAGGGGTGTGTGTGTGTGTGTGTGTATTGAACCTAGGGGCATTCTACCTCTGAATTCACACTCCAGCCCTATTTTATTATTTTAATTTTTTTGGTAGTATTGGGGATTGAACCCAGGGGCATTCTATCTCCAAGCTACGCCCCCAGCCCTATTTTTTATTCTTTATTTTTGAAACAGGGTTTCAAAAACTCACTGAGTTGTGGAGGGCCTCACTAAGTAGCTGACACTGGCTGCAAACCTGTGATCCTCAAAGCTGTCTCAGCCTCCCAAGTATTTGGGTTACAAGCTTGCACCACCCACGTAGAGGACCTTAGGCTGGCTGTGACCTGTGATCCCTCAGCCTTAATCTCCTAAGTCCTGCGATTACAGGCTTATGCCACCATACCTACTTTCAAACCTCAGTATTTAATAACTATCTTATTTTCCTGGAAGAAACTGAAAAGTAATTAATGTTTTCAGTGTTTTAAAAATTCAGTTAATCTTAACTGCTTAAGAATTTTAAGTTAGAACATAAAATGGCCATTTCAAACTTCCCACCCAGAAAAAGTCTTCATAGATACTCATTTTAGGTATCTGAAGGCAAACAATTTTTAATGCTTGTATACTTTGTAACATGAAGACAAAAGATTATTTTAAAGTCAGGTTAGTAATTTAAAAAAAAGGTTAGAAAATTATATAAAACAAAACTAATAAAATGAATAATATTCTTTGCCTAACCATTTAAGTTAAGTGAAAGTATTGTATTTTAAATTTATTTTTAGCCGGGTGTGGTGGCGCACGCTTGTAATCCCAGCATTCGGGAGGCTGAGACCGGAGGATCCGGGTTCGCGGCCAGCCTCAGCTACCTAGTGAGACACTCCGCAACTTAGTGAGACTCGGTTCCAAAATAAAGAATAAAAAATAGGGCTGGGGGTGTAGCTCAGAGGTAGAATGCCCCTGAGTTCAATCCCCAGTACCGCAAAAAAAAAGAGAAAAAAACAAAAAAACAATTAAATTTATTTTTATGTTTAAATTATGGTAATTTATGTGATTACAACCTTCTAGTGAATATTTAACTTGAAATCAAGTCATATTTAAATACATGTGGACTTCACTTCTGTTTCTCATTTTCTCTCTAGCCAGCTTTCTTTCCTGATGTTATTGCTGTGTAATGTATTTCTTTTCATTTCTTTTTAGGAGCGTAGCATGTACTGTGGTAGAAATGCTAACTGAGAAGCCTCCATGGGCTGAATTTGAAGCAATGGCTGCCATCTTTAAGATTGCCACTCAGCCAACAAACCCAAAGTTGCCACCTCACGTCTCAGACTATACCCGAGACTTCCTCAAACGGATTTTTGTAGAGGCCAAACTGAGACCTTCAGCTGATGAACTCTT